>QANZ01019712.1:46899-82495 GCA_003254925.1 Chamaecrista fasciculata
GAATGTTTGGAAGAGTTTTGGGACATTTTACAATTTTATTTTGAGGATTTGGGACTAAAATGAATGAAGATGATGAAAAAGAGGGGAAATTGAGAATAATGAGATAAAAATATAACTCAGGGACCTATTTGAATTTTGAATGAAATATTTTTTTTATTATTAATGCTGATGTGGCACGCACAGTTGGCTTTTTTTTTTTAGTTTTCCAACTGCTGACGTGGCACTTAACGTGCCACGTCAGCAGTTAACGGCTTCAGGGACCAATTTGACTAACGTTAGTAAAATTCGGGGACCTATTTGTTAATTTCCATAAATCAGGGACCAATCTGTCAGCGACCCAAAATTCGGGGACCAGTTTGGGAGTTTACTCTTTACCCTTCATTTAATGTTGAATTTGGATCTGAATTTGGTAAACAGAGGAACTGTTATACTTTTTGTGAGCAAATCAGCAGGTTGGTCAATAGCAAGCAAATGACGAATAGAAACATGATTAAGTTTAACATGATCATGAACAAAGTGCAAATCAATTTCAACATGCTTAGTTCTAGCATGTAAAATTGGATTTGTAGTGAGATGGACAGCACCAAGAATATCACAATACAAGGCAAGAACTTGAGTGGAAGACAAACAAAGTTCTGGACACAGTACATTGCTTCTTTGAGCTCCAAGTGATGGGAACAGAAGCAAGGAAAGCACACCACCCAGAAGTCGACCTCCTATCATTAGGATCACTTGCCCAATCTGAATCTGAGAATGCAGTGAGGTTGAGGTGAGTGGATTTGGAAATATGCACTCAAAAGTCCAAAGTTTGCAGATATTGACAAACTTTGTTTACTGAAAAACAAATATCAAGCCTAGTGATAGACAAATACTGTAAAGCACCAACCACAGACCTATATAATGAAGGATTTTCAAAATCATCATGACCAAACTTTGATAATTTCTAACCAACAATCATGGGAGTAGTTAGAGGTTTTGGAGTCCCCCATTTGAGCTTTAACAAGTAACTCCTTAATATACTTAGTCTGAGACAAGTGTAAACTGCCATCATCCAAATGAGTAACCTGAACTCCCAAAAAGAAATTAAGAGAACCCAGATCCTTTAATGGAAAAGGAGAAATCAAAGACTTAATCACAGCAGCAATAGCAGAAGATGATGTACTAGTGATCACAATATCATCAACATAAGCAAGTAAATAAAGAACTTCAGCACCATTATACCTCATGAACAAAGAGCTATAACATTTGGAAGACACAAAACCAAGACTAAACAAGGCAGTAGATAAAGTAGTAAACAAGCCCAGAGAGCTTGTTTCAAACCATAAAGTGATTTATGAAACCTACACACAAGATTAGAACTCTCAGCTTTTGTAAACCCTTCAGGCCGCATCATATATACTTCTTCATTAAGCACCCCATTTAAAAAAGGTTGAGCCCTAGACACAAGAGTAGCAGAAGGAGAAGGAGAAGGAGAAGAATTTTCCATTTCACCGATTATGCTCTGATACCATGTTAAGGAAATGGAATGAGAATGATTTTATTTCTTACTGAACTAAATACAAATACACACATTTATAGCCAAAATTTCAGGGACTAAAACGTAATACAAAGGACTAAAAATGTTATACAGAAAACTGCGCAACTTACTAACAATAAACTAGCTAAACAGACTTTTAACAGAAAAACCAATAGATTATCTATTACTCCTTATATGGCTTTCCTCAAATTTTGTGGGGAGGTATATTATTGAATTTTACATTCTTAATTTAACCTTTGTCGTAAGAGATTTTTTGGTGAAAATAACAAACTTCTATTTTTTATTAGGTTTTGCAAGTATAAATATATGTTTTCCGAATGAGTTCTCATCAGATCTTTCAATAAATCAAGCTTCGAAAGAAAAGAAAAGACAACAACAACATGAAAATGGGTATTTCCATTTCATTTTTCTTATTTCTGATTATCTCCACTATTGCTCAGGCAAAAGACTTTGATATAACAAAATATGGTGGAAAACCCGATGGAGATATAACCACGGTTAGTGTGTTTTTAATTTGTGAATTTATGAATGATTGAACTATACACAGAGATCTTCAAGATCCAATGTTAGTAGAGTTGAAATTCTTACGTATTATAGTTCTTGGTAATATTTTGAGTAAATTAACAATTAGTTTCTAAAAGATCAACTTGGTCTCTAAAATATTGAAATACACAGTTTAGTTCATGAAATATCAAAACAATATATTTGCTAGTCCTTTTTATGGACTATGTAATATATCGTTTTAATTATGCAAGGACTAAATTATATATTTCAATCTTTCAAGAACCAAGTTGTCAACTCGATAATCTTCCAAGGACTATATTGTTTGTTTACTCTAATATCTATTTTAAAAAATAATATCACTATTTTCACTTACACAATTGGTTATACAAGTAAACACCTCATGTCTAAGACTTCTAGATCTAGTTATGTTCCATGCACATAAACAGGTGGATTTAATTTGTGAACATTTTCTTCATCTTAATAACTTTATTTTTCTTATTATATATGCCCTTTTTAGGCTCTAACAAATGCCTGGAAAGAGGCATGTCTAGCAACAATTCCAAGCAAAATCATAATTCCTAAGGGAACTTTTCATTTGGGAGTAATTGACTTGAGAGGACCTTGCAAATCTAAGATTGAACTCATGAATGATGGCATAGTCTTGGCACCACCAGATATTGCTTTATTGCATGGGGCAGATCAATGGATTAAGGTTCAATATATGAATGGCTTCTCCATAACAGGGCATGGAGTTTTTGATGGACGAGGTCCAACTGCTTGGAAACAAAATGATTGTTCAAAGAACAAAAATTGCAAAATGCCTACCATGGTATGTAAATAATAAATAAATAAACCCATTTGAATTCCAGGATTCAAAGCTTTTTAATCAATTAACTATGACATGTTTCATTTCATAATGAGTTTTTCTCTGCTGAAATATATGAAACAGAATTTTGGTTTTAACTTCCTCAACAACTCTTTCGTTGGGCCCGTAACGTCAAAGGATAGCAAAAATTTTCACGTCAATGTTTTGGGCTGCAACAATTTTACTTTTGATGGCTTCCATATCATTGCACCTGAAGATAGCCCCAACACTGATGGAATCCACATTGGAAGATCAACTGAAATACATGTTAAGAATGTGAACATTGCTACCGGAGATGATTGCATCTCGTTGGGTGATGGAAGCAAAAATATATATGTTGAGAATGTAAAATGTGGACCAGGCCATGGCATTAGTGTTGGAAGCCTTGGAAAATATGATAATGAAGCACCCGTATCGGGTTTCTATGTTAAGAATTGCACTATATCAAATACGCAAAATGGTGTGAGAATTAAGACTTGGCCTGGAACTAATGGGGCTATTACAATTACCGATATGCATTTTGATGGCATTACTATGAATAATGTTGCAAACCCTGTGATCATTGACCAAGAGTATTGCCCATGGAATCAATGCAATAAGAAGGTATTATTTATTTATTTATTTAGAGTTTTATATGTTCATTACACTTGTTAAAGATTGAGTTATAATGTTATATATAAATTCTAAGTATTGTTATACTCATTGTTCTTGTAGACCCCATCAAAAATAAAGATTAGCAAGGTGAGTTTCAAGAATATTAAGGGCACATCATCAACTTCAGAAGGAGTGGTTTTGATATGTAGCGGTGGTGTACCATGTGAAGGAGTGGAACTAAGTAACATAAGGCTCACTTTCAATGGAGCTCCAACAAAAGCTAAATGTGTGAATGTTAAACCTACAATTCTAGGGTTGGCTCCTGCTTGTGCTGCGGTCTAGGTGTCCTATTACACTTTAATATATTGATGTTTCACATTCAATTCTAGCTTTATATTTTGCTTTGTCATTTAATTATTTTTATTACATAATATGTAACCTCAATCCAGTTTAAATGTCAAAAGGAAATATATATCATGTCTTATTCTCATTGACTATGCAACTTTTCTCGTTCAATATGTATATGTCATATATATTCATTAGTAAAGAGATATGATATATAACGAAGATTTTATAAAGCCTATAAAGCTAATAAATAAATTCGGTTTGTTATTCTAAATCACATTGGAGAAACAAGAACAAAAGAATATCATAGAGGCAACATACTCCTTTAAATTACATCCCAATCACTATAGAAATAATGATATAAGTATAAAATATAAGGTATGGTTGTTGCGTTTAAAACATGCAACTTCTTAATCCTCAACGAAAATTAAGTCGTCAAAGTTTATGAACATCAAACAGAGATTGATAGTTATAAATCCAATGGTTGGAAAGAAAAATTTGATACTCACCGAAAAAGAAAAAAAATACTAGAATTATAAGAGAATTGAAGAGGAAGAAATCTCCGCAAATTGAACTAGGGAGAAAAAAATCTCCTACTTCTCTTATAGAGAAAAGACAACAAAACAAAAACTAAGTAAGTAAAAAGAGAACATTTTGCTGTGTTTGCTTTCAATGTTTTCAATTTTTATTTTTGGCCGAAATCCTATTTCGGTTCCCAATGTTTACCCTAAATTATGTTTTGATTCCCTAATGTTTTTTTCCTTCCATTTTAGACTTGTTGGACTATTCTGAGATGAATTAGGGACTTGAATGAAAGGAAACTTTGAAAGAATGGTGAAATCTAGATAAAAATGATTTTTTTCGTTAATTTTTGAACAAAAATATACCACAACAATGACCCTTTCTGCTAACAGAGTAAACTTGAAGCCCTAAATTGACATTTTTTAAAACCACAGAGACCCGATCTCTAAACCCTAAACCACAAGAACCTTCCTTGTAATTTACCCTAAAAATAAATAGACATTGTCACTATCCAAATGAAAATATGAAAAGCATAATTAAACAACAAGTCCCTAGAACTCGAAACAGTGGACTCTAGCCAATTGTCGTGTATTGTTAGGCTTTCAAATTGATCTATGAAAATCTAAAAGAATTATAAAGCATAGGAATCTATTCCAATTATTCACCAATTATAAGGGAAAATCTATGACTAAACTTGAGCCAAACAAGTGAAATTAAGTTCACTTAACACAATTGTATATATAAGAATTCTCCTAGAACAGTAGTTCTTTCCAGAGATTAGAAATAAAAGTGCAAAACAAATTTAATCATCACCAAAAAAGGAAAGTGTAAAAATTTTAAAATTGATTAAAATTGAAAATATTTTTGCGAAAAATCACACTTTAGAACCAAGAAAATTTTTTGGATTGACCAAAAAATGTAAGCTTACTTGACCAAAAATGTAAGCTTACCTAGCTTATCTTCTCTCCCGCACATTGAAACCTACGGCTCCGTTTGGTATGCTTTTGGGTATGTAAAGGAAAAGGTTTTACAAGGGAAAAATTGTGAGGGAAAGGAAAAGTAGTTGAGGGAATGTAAAGTAGGTAAATATTGAAAGTGTTTGGTATAAAAAGGTATGGGAGGGAAAGTAAAATAGATATAGAAAAAAATGACAAAAATGCCCTTCCCACAACCACCACAAGACNTTACATTGTAATCCACTCTACATAGCTTAAATTACCATACCAAACACATGAAAGTCTCGAAATTCGTGTAGTTTTACAATGTAAAACACATTTCATGTGTAGCAAACGGAGCCTACATTTTTTCAATGCTAAAGACAACAAAAGAATCAAATATAGAGAGAGAAAAAAAAATAAATTAGAGTACATACATACTCTCTCTCCTCACACTTTAAAATAAACATTGCTTTCAAATGATAATGAACAAATAAAACGATAAAGGGTAGAGAAAGATAGAAATCATAATTAATTCAGACACAATTGACAAAAATAATAGTTCACTAATAAGGGAGAGTTGAAAAATCAAAATACACAAAACAATAAAAAAGAAAGTGGCACCGTGTCAAACAAAAACTAAAAAGAAAACAAAAGACATAAAAGAGAGGTCAAAGGATCATTTTGATCCTAAATGTATGCCCTAATATTTATTTTGGTCTATTATATTTCAAAATATTCAAATTGGTCCTAAATGTTGGCAAAATGATTCATTTTGGTCCTAAATATTAGTAAAATGTTTCATTTTGGCCCCAAACTATTGAATTTGTCCATATTTCTCTCGTCTCTCATTTTACGCTCAAAGTACTTGTTAAGAGGAAATCGTAGCTCTGAATTTGTTGCATTAGAATTTGAAACAAGAGAGATATGATCAACTTTGCTTGTTTGACCATAAAATGAACAGTATACTTTTAGGATTGATTTGACCTTGTTTGTTTATGGCCCCAACTAGATCGAGAAAGTACTATTCGAGAACAATACATAGCTCTAAACCCGTCACGTTTGAACTTGAAACAAGTCATATATATTCAATAATTTGGGACCAAAATGAAATATTTTACAAATATTTAGGACCAATTTGAACATTTTGAAACACAATAGACCAAAATGAGCATTAGGGCATATATTTAGGACCAAAATGATCATTTAACCTAAAAGAAACAACAAAGTAAAGAAAATAAAACAAAATAAAAGACTAAAAACTAAACCTAAGAATTAAGATGCATCGATAGTTTCACCTAAGGCACTTAGCAATGCACATTCACCAAGCTACCACGAAGTGAAGCTATATCTTTCTCAATGCAAGAAGGACGACGCAAAAGAGAGTATGATAAATGAGGGACTAAATAGCTTATTTCAATAAATAAAGAATCAAATTGTTGACTCAATTAAAAAGGAAAGACTAAATAATAAATTTTCTCTATTTTCAGAATTCCACTCAATACCAAAAAAAAAATAACCTTCATTATTTGACTGTCACCAATAAATCCCGTTAGAGCTCCATCCTTAATCCTTATATTATCTGACTCAAAATTAATCCTTAATTCTTGGGAAAGCATGTTGGCTTCACTCTTGGATTCAGTCAATTAGAGTGGGAGCAGGCAAATTATGCCCTTGTTCTTCAAATTAGAGATTGTGATATTGAAAGGATGGAACTGCAAAATACCCTTCAAAAAGTTTAGCCTAGTGCGTTTGGATCCTTTAACTTTCAATTACAAAAACCCAAATGAACTCTGTGGAGATAGGTGGAAGACAAAATGAACTTTTACCATTGACCATGGCGGAAATTGCTGAACAATCACAAATCAGAAAAAAAAAATAGCAATCTAGTCTCTCCCTCATACGAACAAGGACTGTAACGCACAAGAAAAAATATCCATAGTCCCATCTACACTTTCAGCCAACGATCCAAAAATGCACCAACGAAAATGGCGCCAAATGGAGAGAACGCAGCGTTCAATTTTGAGTGGAAAAAGATCCACCGCAAACACAAATTAAAAACAAGGCCCAAAAAAAAAAAACACAAATTAAAAAGTGTAGGACACGTGGCGTGAGATAAGCCTTTGGATATAATGAATGATTGAGATCTCTTGAGAGCAGAGATAGCACTAGAAAAGTACAGTAGAGAATCACTGCCCTTCTTCTTCTTCACGACGACTTCACCACAGTTTTCAAAAGAGAAAAAACCCTCCATACTCATTAGCAGTGATGAATGAGTATCTTCATGTGACAAATTAGCCACAGGATCTACAGAGAGAATGCTGAAGCAAGTTCTATTTGTTGAGCGATAATCGGCTAAGCATTTTCGCAAACACATTGCGAGCATAAGATATATATTGATAGTCGATAATGGCTGGTGTTTTCAAACAGCCAAGTGCGTTTGTAATCACACCGCACAAAGTGACTATCTGCTTACTTCTGAAGATATACGCTCCGCCAGCACAAGTATCGGGGCCTTTTCCTGTCTCTTCTGTTTCTCTGCACAACCGGCTCGGGTTGTTCTTGTTGGCCCTCACGAAGGTGCGTCTCTTTGCATCAAATAATTTCGTTTTTCTTTAGTTTGGTAAACTGGAAAGTGGAAATGGAAAACGCGTTTGAATTTGGAGGAAAATGGGGTTGGCTGTATGTACTGAAAAAGAAATTCCGAAATCCTAATATCTGGAAAGAGAAGTGTAGGCTTTAGTTAGCTCAAATATTAACTTTCAGTATTTTCATCTTTGGGTTGTCGAATTGTCTTGGGAGGGTGTGAAGTGAAATTGATGTGTAATATGATTGTTCTTAGTCTTCTTTATTTGTTATTTCTTAATTTTTACCTGTCAAATATTTCATATATGCTTGTTGTTTGAAAGTACTCTTGCTAATGTAGTCCTGCGATGATATCTTGGAGTCAAAATTGGATGAGGTCATTCATCAGTTGAGGGTGATAGGTGGCTTCTCAGATAATTGGTTTATTGAACATTTGACGAGTAGACTATATTCGTTGTCATGGCCTGATGATTTATTTAATTTCTTTAGTGAAATGCGAGGTTAGTTGATTGCATAATCATAACCATCCTTCATCTTCACTACTTAGTTTGTTTAGTTTTCGTCTTCCTTTAATCTTTCAAATTTATTTCTAATACATGTAATTATTGCTTATTTACTAGTTTAAACTTTTGGTGATTTTATTTTATCTCTGTTCAGGAATACTTGCAGGTCCCGAGTCAGGTATTGTGGATGATGACCAAGTGATGTTGGACTTAAACAGTAACCTTGGCTTATTTCTTCGGCGATGTGTACTTGCATTTAATTTGCTGTCATTTGAGGTTTGATGTACTCACATATTCTTCCAATGGTTTGAAGTGATTTTATTGGTAGAAGTGTTCACTTTTTCTTATTTTATTACCTTTTTAACAGTAAGCAGTGGATAGTTATCCTATTAAACGGTTCAGGTGCTACAATTAGACTATGTAGGTGGCTCAGACGCTCTATAATATTGCTGGATGCTGATATCATAGTACTCTCCTCTGTAGACCTCATCTTTACATTGACTTACTTCTTATTTGTAGGGGATTACGATTTTCTATGGTAGCAATGTCACGATTTGGAAATTTTCTATAAAGAATTTAGTCACTGGTAGAATGTTTTTCTTCTTTTTCATGAAACTTATGAGTCGATTCTCTTGATGGATCTAGGAAATCCCTTGCTCACTCCCAACCCCCTTCTTGTATATTTAGTTTATTTGTTCAAAAGTTACCTTTCTTCTTTAGGGTGAAATCTTTTCTTCCTAGTAAGAAGTGTTCTTTCTTTCTGGTAGACATGAAGTGACATAGATCACTATGAGTATAGCATACTGTCCCCAAGTGTATTATGCCATATATCTCTAAGAAGTAGGATAGAAGGATTTTTCAGTATCAGCCATAGTCTTCATAAACTTCTATGCTTACTACAGTGGGAGAAATAGTGGAATATGCAAAAGTTTGCTTTTCTTGCTTATCAGGGGACTAATGAAGGAGACACAGATAATAAAAATGGCAGAAGTGCATAGCAGTGACTAGCATCCATGTGCCTATTTATTAGTCCAGTACTAAATCATTTTTATTTTGTAAGAAATAGTTTAGTATATGGAGTTAGATAGAACTTCAAAGACGACTAATCAAACAACTACTTTTCTTTTCCCCTTTCTCCTTCTATTAGTTACACATTTAAACATAGTGATTGTTCAACCTTGTATAGTTTTATACTTCTATCCCACCTATTCTTGATGACATGAAATTAAGTTTTCTTATAAATGACTTCTAGCGTTGAAATAAATTCAAGTTTTTAACTTTTCCAAAATGGTTTACTTTAGCTATATTAAACTGAACGTGATTAGAAGTGTGCAAATCAAGCTTTAGTTCGAATGAGTTTTGGGGTAACTGTTTTCTCTCTAATGGTGTTATTACTGGTGAATAGAAAGAATATCAGAATTGGCTAGACTAAACTATTGATTTTTATAATCAAAAGGTTGCTGATTTGTTTGGACTTCGGATTGTAAATATGCAGGGCGTATGTCACCTTTTGACTAACATAAAGATATATCGTAAAGAAGCACTATCAAGCTGTCGTCCTTATGAAGAACTCTGTTTAGATGATTCTAGTAGCAATCTTGAGACATGTTCTGAATATGAGAACATGGACCTGGAGAACTTTGTCTATGAAAAGGTTACAGAAGAAATTGAGGCAAGAAAGGAGGCTAGTGAAAGAGTTCCGTTTCATCTACATGCACCAAAAACACTTCTGGATTTAGTTGACGGTATAAGCATCGAACTTCATTCTTCTGTTGATGTTTGATGTTTTTCTTTTGGCCCTTTATTAATGAGCAGGAGTTGCTTGAAACTGAGGTTGAGTTCCTGATTATGTCAGGAAATTCTCTTGGTACTGGGCTTGTAGGAAAAAGTGGTCTATAATTGAGTTTCATAATGAGTGAAGCTAATCAATGAAAGGTCAAAAATTGCTTCAAATACAAAACTTTTAGTATGGTTTCTGCCATTCTTTAAGCTTTTACCATATGATGGGCAGTGAACCTTTTCAGTTCCTGCTCTGGCCTAAAAGACTATGGTTTTTGCATTTAACAAATCCCAGTCTTCCTCAAGAATTCTTTTATCTCCTAATTAACTTTTCGGTAGTTTGTTTTTGCCTTCTTTTTCTGATCTACCCTTTTACATGTTGGGGTAACTGGAATTGATAATGTTGTTTTAAATGCATGTTCACAGATATTGATGTCCCTGCTGACTCAATATCCAAAGTGAGGGAGAAAGGCAGAGAAGCTGGTCACTATGGAGATCCGCCAAGTAACATGCTGCAAGATATTGAAAGCAGTGGTGGGATATTTCTGCGCACAAACTGGCAGGTACAAGGATACTTACAAGAGCAGGCTGATACCATTGAAAAGTAAGCATCTTGTAGACCCGGAACTTCATGGATCTTTTTGTTCATGAACTTATAACAGTACATGCATATTAACTTTCAGGCTATTTTATTGTCTTATTGCAGGGATGGTTCTAGTGTCTCATGGAATGGGTTTGAAATTATTCTAAGGCAGCTACAAAAATTGGCACCCGAACTACATCGGGTAAGTTTAATTGATATATTTAAATATTGAACCTACAACCATTTTTGTTCCTTTGATGTTGAGTGATAATTCAATCCAGGTTCACTTTTTGCGCTACTTGAATGGTCTTTCTCATGATGATTTTATTGCTGCTTTGGAGAATCTTCATTGCTATTTTGATTACAGGTAATTGAAAAGTTAGTTCTTTTATCCAGTCTCTGATGGCATGGAAGTGTTTGGTTGTTATTAAATTGTTTGATGATTGACCACATCTAAATCAAGTGGAATGCTGGCATCAGTATTTCGCCTGTTGCCTGCCTCTTAGTACTGGGAGTGGTGAGAGCTTAGCCCATGTCTCCCAAGGGATATATAGAGCTATTTTTGCTATATCATTAAGAAAAATTACTTCGTCCCAGTTGTTGTAAGTTGTAACTCATGAGGCAAACTTTAATGTCAAGATACAATCCAAACGAAGGGCTGGAAATGACTCCAATTGCTCAATGTTTGGGAATACTTCTGTGTTTAATTTTATAAACAAAATTCAGTGCTAAATCAAAAGTTGTAAATTAATGTTGACCTACCCTTGCAAAAATTTAGTGCCAATTTATAACTCATCATTTTCATGACCTTAGTCAACAAATTGTTCGAGGCTACCCCATTTAGTCATCTTCATTGGAATTTCATTGGTACATCAGTCATGGCAACTGGCTTCTACCATTGTGACCATGACATTGACAATGACTTAATTATCTACACCATTCATACCTCATCTGTCAACTCCTGAATTCCGCTCAAACCAAATTCTCTTAAACTTCAGTTTTGCAAAAGATTTTTGAAGATGTTTCATCGGAATTAAAATCTAAGTTGTCAGTAGATATTCTTTGCTGAATTTTCAGCTTCATCAAAAGTCAAAACACAGCCCAATACTCAACTTATCACAATTTACAAGCGTTTTCACTCTATATGGCTTATGATACCAAATAGTTTACTCTGAACACAAATAATGAACAGTAACCAATTTTTTTCATCACAAGTTGCTGAAGGAAAAGTCAAATAACTAAGGATGAATTTTGCCTAGGTAGTGAAGGAGCTTGTTTCAATGTATAGTTTCTTGGTGTTCTACCACAGGATTTTCAGAACTGCATTGTCAAGTTATGTTTTCTTAAATGTCAAGGTTTGACTATTATGCTCCGAACTCAAATGTATTGATGTTGATGATTTACTAATTTTAGAATCTGTGCCAACAAAATTGTGAAGTTTTTGCCAATTGTCGTTTGCTGTTAATCTTAAAAAATCAGACTTCTCATGCCCCACTTACTCCCTGGTCTTTTCAGTGAATTAATTACAAATAAAAATTGGAAAAGATAATCTGCTACTGCTGAACTTATTATCAGTTATCTGTGGGACAACAGTGCAGGGACTGAAGGATTTGATTTTGTTCCTCCAGCTGGTAGTAATAGCTTTGGAAGATATGAAATTGCTTTATTATGTTTGGGTATGATGCATTTCCAGTTTGGGCACCCAAAGCTAGCTTTGGAGGTAAGCTTTATAAATGTTCAAATACGCCCTGTACCAGCTAAATTTAAGTAAAAACCTTATGGTTGTTATTCTTTGTAATTCTTCTTTTGTGTAATACCTTTTTTGTTTGATCATGCTTAGGTTTTGACAGAAGCAGTTCGTGTTTCTCAGCAGGTAAACATACAAAAAATGATGTTTTTCCCTAAAGTTCAATTGTAATTTTCACTTCTCCCCAAAAATAAGCTTGCAACTATGCTTGCGTTATTGTACCCTCTGTCTGAGCCTCTCTTTTATTAGGTATATAGGTCCTTCATTAAATAATTAAACAAGATATTTATAATTGGTTTTCATTATATCTCAGCTTAAGCACTGATAGTGACAGAAAGGTATTTTCATATATTGTTATATGTGCTAATAATGTCTTTCCTGCATCGTATTTTCTTCATGCCCCTTGTTAATCATCGTATTTAATTGAAACCTGTCCAAGCAAATAGGAATCAGACAATCATTGCCAAGAATTCCATTTTGAATATTGACCTGATCTTTGTATATAGAAATTGGTACGTCATAGCTTAGTATACAGAATGTAATTGGTGGAAAATGCTTATTACTAATAGATTGTTTTATTAACGTCTAGGAGATCCTTGCTTGTAGACTTTGTTGTGATGCTGCTTTCTTTACGTTCCCCGCTTTAGCTGCTGGGTTATGTGGTATATTTTTTGAATAAATTCGATGTGTGATGCATAAATTTAGATCCTTGTCGACTGATTCCTTGTCTATGAGTCATATATATTATCAGTTTTTTTGGGTACACGATGGTTGGGAGATTTAACTCCTACTATACAAGTCCCTCACCACTATACCACAGCTATTGGTAAATATTTATTTTAATTATATCTTGTGCAGTAAAAACTGAAAGACATTTTTTTTTGTTTTTGCAGCAAAGTAATGATACCTGTCTTGCATATACCTTAGCAGCTATCTCAAACTTGCTGTTTGAAAATGGTATCTCAAGTACAGCTAGGATGCTAGGATCATCTTACTCATCTTTGACAAGTATAGGTATTACACTCTCTGTTCAACAACAATTATTTGTGCTCTTAAGAGGTTCTTTGAAGAGAGCAGAAAGCTTAAAGTTAAAGCGGTTAGTGGCTTCAAATCATCTAGCAATGGCCAAGTTTGAATTAACGGTAATGAAATTTTCTGTCTATATTAAACACCCTTGTTGTGTTGCCAGTACTTTTTCTATATGAAAACTGTGAAAATAACATTATTAGCATGCATGGGATCCCTTAATGAGCATATAAAATTATAATCAGGCCTTAGTTGCTTTCTCAGTTTTAATCTTTTAGTATATGTCATGATAAAACATCAACTTTTGTCCTGCCAACCTATGGGGCTGAAAAAAATCTATAATAATTTTGTAAGTTAAAACATCAACTTTTTTTGTAAGTTATTTTGTATAAGACATTCTATTGTGATTTTAATTTTTTTTTTTTCTATAATAAGTTTTATTTGTTTTTTTTTTTGAATTCCAAGAAAACAGGATATAAAATAAAGGCTAAAATGCACCAACACCCACTGAGTTTTAGGTCTAGTGCACATGACACCCCTGAGTTTTTAATTTGTGCAAATAGCACCCCTGAGTTTTCAATTACGTGCAAATAGTACCCTTCTGTTAAATTTCTGTTTAATTAGTTTGTTAAGTGCCACATAAGCAAGGGTAAAATAGTAATTTTATTAAAAAAGGATAAATTACACTTTGGTACCCTGTGGTTTGGTCATATTTCACTTTGGTACCTTGTGGTATTTTCTGTTAACCCTTTGGTACCCTTTTGGAGCTATTTTGTAATTTTAACCATAATAAATTTTGCAAAAGTTACATATTGACCCTCAATAATTTAAGAAAATTACAAACAGGTCCCTAAATACATATTATCTAGGGACTAAAATGAAAACTATGACTGTTTTGTAATTTTATCTTCTGTCCTATATTTTTCAAAAATTATATTTTGACCCCAAAATTTTTTTTTATAGTTTTCATTTAGTCCCTAGATAATATATATCCAGGGACCTGTTTGTAATTTTCTGAAAATATTGGGGGTTAATTTGTAATTTTTGCAAAATTTATTATGGTTAAAATTACAAAATAGCTCCAAAAGGGTACCAAAGTGTCACTTTTTAAACCACAGGGTACGAAAGTGAAATATGACTAAACCATAGGGTACCAAAGTGTAATTTACCCCTTTTTTTTAATAAAATTACTATTTCACCTTTGCGGCACTTAACAAACTAATTAAACAGAAATTTAACAAAGGGTGCTATTTGCACGTAATTGAAAACTCAGGGGTGCTATTTGCACAAATTAAAAACTCAGGGGTGTTATGTGCAGCAGACCTAAAACTCATTGAAATACTGAAGAAAAAAATTGACATGAAAGCTAAAATTGCTTAAATAGACGATCCTTTCAATTGTTTTGGATATTATTCCTTGTAAAAGTGATTCACTAATATAGTATCGAAGAATAGCCAAGAAGCAGTCCCCCTATGACCATCTACTCCTGACAAATACTCCAAACCAAAATTACTAGAAAGTTAAGCAGAAACCATCATATCTTGGTAAAATATTTATCAAAAGTCTCTGGAATAAGACAGAATCCCTTAAGGTATGTGGATTATGGAGATAGTCAATATTGAAATTGCTGACAAATATCTCAAATGAGAGAATGTCCATCCAGCTACATAGATATGCATGAAACACAACCTCCAACCAGGCACTCACACTGTCTTTTGTTTGGTTGAAATCTTATTACAGTTAAAATGGCATCCCTAGTTCCATCCATCTATCGATATATTAATAAAGTATTATATCCATCTTAATTCCAGTTGTTGCTATTTCAAGAAAACTTAAATTTAATTGCATCTGATTCACTTTTACATTACTTTGGTATCTTCTCAATTGCAGCATGTACAAAGGCCATTGCTATCATTTGGTCCAAAAGCTTTCATGAAGCTCAGAACATGCCCAGTTAATGTATGCAAGGTAGCAGGAATCTATGTGACTATCTTTTGGTCAGTAACTGTTTCACTTCATGCAACAAAAGATAAAGTTTTAGTTGCTTTTTTTTTTTTTGTGGCTTCCAGGAAATCAGATTAAGTTCCCATCTGATTAGCGACTTTAGCTCTGAGAGTTCTGCAATGATAATTGATGGCGCTTTTAGTACATCTTGGCTTAAGAATTTACAAAAGCCAATGGGTTCTCTAGTTCTGTCTCAGGAGAGTGGATGTGGATCTAGTAATAGTTCTAAGGTTTTCCAGTTCTGTGCACAACCAACTTCGGTTCCTGGATCTGTATTGCAATTATTGGGTTCTTCTTATCTTCTCCGTGCAACTGCCTGGGAGTTATATGGAAGGTAAAATTGCTACTAGTTGTGGATGTGATTAAGGCTCATTTAATTATCCAAGGAAATTGCATATCTAAAGAGTTTGTACTTGTTAAATGTCTGAGGCTGACATATCAATGAAAGAAAATGAACATCATAATAGGCCTGCTGCCTGCTCTGTTTTTCACCTGGCCATGAAGATGTGTAGGTGGTGATGCATATAGTGCTCGTTTTCATGTTGTGATTTCTCAGAAATTTGCCAGCATAGGTGTCATATAATCTGATTACATTTTTGTTATTGTTGCTAGCACTCCACTCTCTCGCATAAATGTGCTGGTCCATGCCACATGCTTTGCTGATGCATCAAGGTAGCTTCTAAGTTAAAACCTTCTTAGATATGACATATCAAGTTTGTAATATGTATTATTTAAAAATTTTCCTTAACCTGTTCTTGGTCGTGCCAGTTCATCAGATGCAGCATTAGCATATGTAAAGCTCATTCAACACTTGGCAGTCTTTAAAGGATATAGAGGTTTGATTGGACGCTTAAAATTGATTGTTTTTCTTCTTGTTATTCTATCTTTTTATTTTTTTTATGTGTTTATACTTTATAATATATTTCCAAATGTTTTACCTTTTTCAAATAGTAAATTATGAAAGTAGTTGTATACCAGTTAATAGTGATAACAGCATAATAAATTTAATTTATTGATGATTATTAAATCTGCTAGCCACCCTTTCTTATTGTAGATAGAGTAAATGGTCTGTCTCTCGCCCACATGGATGTACAAGTAGAAATGAAGTGAAAATCCCCTCACTAATGCACAATTACCTTCCATTTATCTGAAAAAAATTGTTTTCCTTTTTTCTCTGTTTCTAGAGGCCTTTTCTGCTCTTAAAATAGCCGAAGAGAAGTTTCTATCTGTCTCCAAATCACAAATCTTACTACTCAAGTTGCAGCTACTTCATGAGCGTGCTTTACATCGGTAAGTGGCCTGGTGCATGGCTGTTTTTTGAATCATAAACCCAGTTGGCATTGGTTATCTCATCACTTTTGACTCATTGAGCATCATGTAGAGGAAACTTAAAGCTAGCTCAACAAGTATGTGACGAGCTTGGAGTTTTGGCATCACCTGTAACTGGAGTGGACATGAAGCTGAAGACAGAAGCACTACTTCGCCGTGCTCGTACATTTCTCGCTGCGAATCAATTCAGAGAGGTTTTGTATTTCTCTACGCACAAGCAATTATCTAGTATTACAGACAATTGCTTTTCTGCTATTCAGAGCTTTAATTTTTTAATGTACAGTACATATATGATTGTTGTTCTATCATAGCAATAGAATTATAGGAAAATAAGGCATTTTAACTTTTATGTCACTGAACTCTAATAAATTTCAAATGGGACTGTCCTTTTTTCTTCTCAAATAATAACACTTATACCTTATCTACTACGTACACTTTATTCTAAAAGTAACACTTGTTTATATCCCATCATGCCCCTATTTTTTTCTATACAGGCAGCCACTGTGGCAAACTCCCTCTTTTGCATCTGCTACAAATACAATCTGCAAGTTGAGAATGCTTCTGTTCTTCTTTTGCTTGCTGAAATTCATAAGGTTTGTGGTTATACAGTTTCCGACACACTTGGCTGATCATTTAAGCACGGACGCTGGATCAATATTTTTCTGGTTATTTACTTGCACGTTGCTGTTTATTTTTAATTTATGACAATCCCTCTCCTCTTCATCTATCCATTTCTACATAAATATCAAAGGGAAATCATACTGCATGCTTCTCTGATCTCCTCAAGAAAAAAGGGGAAATTGGAAAGAAAATACAAGAAATTATTATAACCAAAAAACTTATGTAGATAATGTCTCATGTGTCTAATGGAAACTTGCCACCATTGCATCTTGACTCAGTTTAAAGTTACTGATTGAAGAGTACTACACTTTTTTCCTGAAGTATCAGCTTTCCTGCTGTGTGGTCTCTCCTGTGTTTTTCCGGTAAACCTCCACTTGTTTTTGATAGAACTTAACGTTCATTTATTTGTTTGCTTAGAAATCAGGGAATGCAGTTCTAGGGCTTTCATATACCTTGGCAAGCCTCTCCTTCTGTCAATCATTTAACTTGGATCTTCTCAAAGCCTCAGCTACTGTTACTCTTGCTGAGTTGTGGCTCTCACTTGGATCAAGCCATGCTACTAGAGCTCTTGACCTTATCCACGGTGCCTTCCCTATGATTCTGGGTCATGGTGGTTTGGAGCTTCGGTCGCGGGCTTTTATTGTTGAAGCAAAATGCTATCTTTCTGATTCAAACTTCAAGGGTATGTGAGAAGTGTAAAATCTATTTCTCTGTTTCTGTTGGAAATTTTCTTGTCTAGAATGTTATTGTCTGCTTATATGTTTACATTTGTTTTCCACAAGCATCAATTGTGATATGAACTGAAATTTTATCCTATAAGATAAATAAAAGGTATAATTCATATACAAAAGCTAATGTACAGGGAAAAAAGCATAAGGTGGTTTGTCAATTGGATTGATTATAATCATAATAGGTTCACAGAAGTCTCAGGTTTTGTTGGAAGCTAGCTCCATTGCATTTGCTGATAAAAGACATTCATCCTTTTGAAATAAACTATTTAATTTTTCATATAAATGAAAAAGAGTAGAGGGAACAATGGACCATTATTTTGGTGTCTATATAATAGTATGTGAATACATTGTTTACAGATTTGATTTGTTCATCTTTGTCTATTTTTCATATAACTGATATATTTATTTGTTTTTTATGGTGTTGTTACGGAGGTACTATATTTTGATATGATAATGGTACATTGTGTCAATTACTTGGGTTTGGACAATTTGGTTTTTTTGCTAAACAAGTATTGTGTTGTCAACTCAGCATATGATGTGTCCATGAGTTTTTTTCTTTCTCCTTTCATTTTTCTCCTAAACCCCCTCACCCGTTCAGAAGTTGCATGATTTTCTCTAGCATAAAAATCGCAACTCATTACGTGGAGCTATATGTAAATCTCATTTACTAATTTATCTTTTGCAGTATCTGAAAATTATGAAGTTGTTATAGATTCTTTAAGACAAGCATCAGATGAGCTGCAACTTCTAGAGGTAAGCAAACCTATTTATTCAATCTTGTATGAATTTCTCCATTTGTCTGAAAAAAAAATGCTATTTCTTTTTCCTGACAACGATGACTGTTGTGTGCAGTGATAGGCAGTACACTCACCTTGCATGTGATGCGAAATTTTTAACATAAAGGAATCTAAAACGATTTGTATATGAAGTAGAAATTGACTTTGGTGAAAAAGTAAACGGAGTTCAAATTAAATTTCAAATTACATAAATTTAAATGTAAAGAAAATCCTGAATTTATCAAAATCATAATCCATTCTATACATACCAATAACCATACATTGTATAACAACATTGAACAAAAATACCATCCAAATATGTACCAACTTTTGCCTAATATTGTAAAAAGTAAATAGTATAACCTATCAAATCAAAAAACATAGTTGAAGAAGGAAAAAGCACTTCAACTTGAGGACTTGAGGAAGAAGAGAAAAGAGAATGAGAAAAAAGCTTAATTGTGTGCTCCTTCATGAGATAGCGAAACTAGGAAAAAAAAAACAATTGTAATCTTTAATTGTTTGTTATCTAGGTCTTCTATAGAATCATGACATGCAGAGAAACCCTTTTGTAAGAGTTAGTATTGTTAAATATGCCCATCACGGTCATTTGTTTAGATGTTCATTTGTTGCTTTTGAGTTCATCACTGTCAAAAGAATAATATGATTTGTGATCCACAGTATCATGAATTGGCAGCTGAAGCTTTCTATCTCATGGCCATGGTGTATGACAAGCTGGGGCATTTAGAGGAAAGGGAAGAAGCTGCAGCTTCATTCCAAAAGCATATTATGGCTCTGGACAATCCTCAACATGAGGATGATCCTCTTCTTGGCATGCTTTGAATGGACTGGTGGTTTCCGAATACCAAATAGAATTTGTTGTTAATAGGAACTGATATGTAAATGAGATTGAGAGATGATATGAAACTGAAATGCAGCTATATTTTATTTATAACAGAGGAGAATATAGTCCTTACACAGAGATAATGAACCTAAAACAGCTTCAAGCCACAAATACACATACTAACAAGAATTAAAAGCTTCAACCAGCCAAGGTCCAACAGTTGTAAAATTATATATTTATATATATAGACAGATAGATATATAATTATGGATAATTAAAACATTAGAATTAGGTCTGGTAATGAATGAGATGTATGGATAGTTGGCTAAAGAAAGTCTTTCTTGTTGACTTTATCCTGCTTGTGTTCCAATGACTGGTGTATGATAACCTATACACTTTACTTTCGAAAAATTTCTAGTATTCACTCACATTCAATGTTGTGGATAGAAAATTTTAACACTGGGGATGAAATTGACATAAAAAAGGGATTGAGGACGAAATTGACATAAAAAAGGGATTGAGGACGAAATTGACAGTTAGTGTAAAGTTTGAGGATGAAATTAGTACTTTTGTCTAAAATTTATTTCAGTCAATAATGTGTCAACTTTGCCATGCTGGACCTCCAAACTTGTTTGAATAAATTACAAGTCACTGTGGAATTGTAGTTTGCTAGAGCTAGAAATGTTAGAGAACAACAGATAATAACAAAAGGTGAAAACCAATGATAATCTGCAATGGTGACACATCAAATTGGGAAAATGCTCAGTGATATCAAGCTATCAACGAAACTCCATGGATGACAATACAATACCCATAATTCACTACAACAAAAGTAGACTTCTCCTTCGGGCTTTGCATGTAGGACTGTTTAATTTTCCTGTTTTTGTGTTTTTCTCTGTACCTTTTTTTCTTTCTAATCAAAAAAGAAAAGAGGTCAAAGTGTAAATTTGGTCCCATATCATTGGGTCAGTTCTCAATTTGGTCTCATATCTTTGGGTCAATCATTGAATTGATCTTAATATTTGGATCAGGTGTAGAAGTGGTCCCATATCTTTGCAAAAAGATCAACTAAAGGTTTATCCCTTTACAAAGATATAAGACCAATTTTGCAATTTAACCAAAAAATATGGATCATAAATGATGTGGGACCAAATTGGGACATTTTGCAAAGATATGTGACAAAAAATGTAACAAAAAAAAAATAGAAGACCAAATTGAGAACTGAGCAAAAGATATGAGATCAAATTTGTAGTTTGACAAAAAAAAAATAGTTTGCTCTTTTTTTTTTTTCTATTATTATTTGCTGTCTAAATTCAATTCTCGTGGTCTCCCACCTCTAATTGCTTGTTCAAATTCAAGTCACATATTGCTCTTTGGTGTACTTGCTCAAGGATTTTTCTTTCTTTATTTTCGGCTAGGCTACTATTCTAATTGTAAATATGAAAGATTGCGAACATTCCTTCATATACAAGTTACAACTATTTGAAAAATATTTTTCTCCGATGGTTTTTAATCATTGTGTCTATCTATATTTCTTTTCTGTAAGTTCACCATATATTGGTAAATTTTCTTTCTTATCAATGACAAAAGAATTAGTAAATTTTATGTTTTGAAAAAAAAAAATATAAGGGTCTAAAAGGTTTAATCGACTATAATATTTCAAAAAAAATAAAGAAAGGACTAAAACTTGACACTCTAAATTTCTAGGTCTCTTATTTTTTTTACACTAATACTTTATAATTGACTAAAACTCTATTTTTGTCCCTCATATATTACTTTTTTCTCAACTTGACACTCTAAATTTCTAGGTCTCTTATTTTTTTCAAAAAAATAAATTTAGTATATTTAATTTAGTGGAATATGACCAAACTATAAAAATTTACTAAATTTACTATATTTAATTATACTAAATTTATTTTTTGAAAAAAATAAGAGATACCCTAACCGGGTCTTAGAGGGTACACAAACTCATCCTAGTCCGTGTAGACCTATAGTCTCTACTTCTCATTTCTTTACAAATCCTCTAACTACCACAACATTTGTCATGTCTAGTGTGAGATACTAGAATTTTAGAGTGTAGTTTTAGAGAAATTAGAGTAGTATTAGGGATGGAGAGGAGAGGACATTAATGGACACTAATAGAGTGGAGAGGAGAGGATATTAATGGACTAAGTAGATATGTTGTTTGGGAGTTTTAAATGAGGAAAAGAATGCACACTTGTTAATCTTGTTTGGAAGTTATTAGTAATGGAATGGAATGGAGTGGACACATGTTAATTTTGGTTAGTATAAGGATATAATTGTCATTAAAAAATTATAGAACTGTCCACTCCTTCCTTGGCACTCCAATTTGGGGTGCTAGCAAAAATTGAATTTTGGGGTGCCAAGTGTCCCTCCTTATCCACTCCATTCTTCCCTAAAAAAACTTCCAAACATAATTTTTGTACCTTTTGTCCCTTCCTCTCCTCTCCATTCCTCCATTGACACCCCATCCAAACATACCCTTAGTGTTTTAGATAGACTTTTAAGCTAATTTTAGACTAGTATTAGAAATTTTTAGTTTAGATTTTTTAGAAATTAACAACCCAAATAGTTTGAAATTTTAATTGTTATATTTGAGATCTAAATAGTTTTATAAGCTTGTGGTAAAAATTTAAGAGCAAATGGAATTAAAAATTTTCACATGACTTCTTATTCTAAAATAATAACGGATAAAGATAAAAGGCAAAAATACCCATTTCGTCCCCAAACTTTACACCTATTGTCAATTTTGTCCCCAATCTTTCTTTGCTGTCAATTTTGTCTCCAAACTTTACACATGCTGTCAATTTCGTCCCCAATATTTTTTTGCTGTCAATTTCGTCCCAAATCTTTCACATTTTGGTCAATTTTATCCTTTACTCTTACTTTAGCCAAATATTAACGACAAGATCTATGTGACTAACGATATATAATGTAAAATTGATAGAAAAAGAAACTCAAATCCTAACTTAGATTCAAAAACAAGATGTAGTCTGTCGTTAATTTATTAAAAGAAGTTAGTCAAAGGGCAAAATTGACGAAAATGTAAAAGTTCGGGGACGAAATTGACAGTTGATGTAAAGTTTGGGGACGAAATTGACAGGAACAAAAGATTGGGGATGAAATTGACAGTTGGTGTAAAGTTTGGGGACGAAGTTGACAGCAAAAAAAATTTGGGGACGAAATTGACAGTTAATGTAAAGTTTGGGGACAAAATTAATACTTTTGCCAAGATAAAATTTTAAAAATAAATTGTATATCTAAAACCTACTCAACCCAACGAAATAAATTTTGTCAAAAGAATTATTGGTCTGTTTGATTTTTCTCCCTCAAAATAGTTTTTTATTTAAAAAATAATAATAAAATCTCTTTGGTAGCATAGTTCTCTTTAATTGTTTTTTAAAATAAAAAAAAAATTATTGTCGTAAAGTTTCAAAAAACAAGAACAACTCCAACCTATTCTGATTAGTGTTTTCTTATTTTATAGAAAGAGGCGGAGAACAATGTTATAAAAGGAGGAAGCCTACTATTTAGTCTCTCATTTTCCACAGTTTCAACTATTTGGTCCATGGATTTTTGAAATAGATTATTTTATCCCTCAAAAATTAAAAACGTCAACTCATTAGTCCCTGTAGCCTATCTCCGTTACTAACATTGATGACCTGGTAGTACACATGTAACGCGTTAAATGTCACATATTTAACTATTTGGGACCACCTAAAGTTTAAGATTTGAGAATGATTCAATAGTTTATGTCTTATGGAAAGCTTCACATGTAATACAAATATTTGGATCTAGCTCAATTTTAGGTGATTGGTCCGATTTGGTTAATTTAGATGATTAGAATATCAAAGTGATATTTAATTTTTGAAGACCAAATAATCTATTTCAAAAATATAAAAGAAGAGACCAAATAGTAGGGGTGGCAAATGGTTGGGTTGGGTTGTAAATGGTTAGGTTATGAATGGGTTATTGACCCATTTATATTTTTTAAATGGGTCATGGGTGGGTCATGACCCATAAAATTAAGGGTTGACCCAACCCAACCATGAACTATCTTAAAGTATTTATATTATTTAATTTATAAACTAATTAATTAGAATAATTTTTAAATTATTCAAATTTAGGACTAAATAGTATTTTATTCAGATTTTGGACTGATTTACAATTTCCACCTTTTCTGTATTTTTAAAAATTATATTTTGACCGCAATTTTTTTAAAAAATTTTCATTTTAGTCCTCAAATATCATGATCTAGGGACTTTTTTGTAAATTTTGAAAATATTTAGGGGCATTATGTAATTTTTGCATAAATTTGCAAAATTCATCTTCCTTCCACTTAACTCACAGTTTGGTGGGACTAAAATGCATTTTTTTTTTCAAATTTAGGACTAATCTGTAATTTTATCCTTTTTCCAATTTTTTCAAAATTACAATTTTGGTCCAAAATTTTTTTTATAATTTTCATTTTAGTCCTCAAATATTATGGTTTAGGGACGTTTATGTAAATTTTGAAATTTTTTGGGGGGAATTTTGTAATTTTTGCAAAAAATTATGAAATTGCATATTTACCCTTTCATGAAACTACGTATTTTTGAAACAAATTTGGGTTGGGTTGAGTAACCCATGGGTTTTACCCAACCCAACCCAAATTTTAATGAGTCAATTTTGAACCCAACCCATCTTAACCCATTATCTAAATGGGTTGGGTTTGAGTTGGTTAATTTGTTGTTGGGTTGGTTGAGTTAGTGGGTAATGCGTTGAGATTGTATAGGTTTTCTAAAAAAACAAAAAAAAAAAAATGTCGGACAGTCTCCCTTATAAACAAGTGAAGCTTAGGTTAGATGAGAGATTGTATATTCCTCTGCCTTCACGCCGCTTCTCTCCTTGTTTTTCTTTGGCTGTTTCCAAGTGCAAAAAACTTAGTTCTTCTGCCGCTAATTTGAGGTTTTTTTTCATTTTCTTTCTTTTGAAATATCGGTACTTCTTCCGATTGATAATTCCAAAACACATCTGTATTGTTTTGTTTTGTGAATCACGTTTCTTTATATTGAATTTCGGATATCTTCTGCATTTCAGAGTTACTCTGTTGGCGTGATGTATACTGGTTCGTAAATTACTGTGGATCATTTTTTCGTACACAATGAATTATGATGTGTTTTTAATGGTGATGGATGGAAGCTTGAAGTGTTTCTCGACTGTGATTTCTTCGATTAAACTAGGTAGGTGTCTCCCTTTCTGATTATAAAAGAAAACTGGTAAAATTATATTTTTTATTTCTCCTTTTAATGATTGTATATTTCTTTTTAGCTGTAACTTGAAGAAAAGATAAATGAACCGAGCCAGCATTAGTTCAAATCTTTTTAGCACCCATAAAAAGAGAGGCAGAGATCTGCAAATGCATATAATAGGATCTTCAATTTGTCTAATGATTAATTTCTCTATATATAGGTTCAATTTTTAAGTATTGTATGGAATTAAGTGTTATTGAAATGTGATATTAGTTCAAGAAGAATATTAATTAATGAAAGTAGATGGAGTGTGATGGATTCATTCAAGCTTGATAATCCAGTGGGTGCATTTTCTTTTTTAAAAAATGATTGAACTGTATTGAGCTGCTGGTTTTTGCATATCTATGTTAAATATCTGGAAGGGTGTTAAATGTTGAAATTTGTGGGTTCCATTGGTTTGATCACCTGTTATCTTAGGACTTAAATATATGGTGAGATGATTTTGTAAGTCGAGAATTGAAATCTTTTTAGAAGATAAAATAATGAAGTTAGATTTTATATGGTTCCTATAATGACTACTCACGAAAAAAATAAGGGGTACTGGGACGGTTAACACAAAAACCTATCTTTGCAATGGTTAAATTTGACCGTCGCAATTCTTTTTGGAACTGCAATGGTCATATTATAACCTTGTAAATCTTTTTAAGATTTTTACCCCATAATCCCTAACCTAATCATAACTCTTACCTGCATCTGTGTCTCAAACCCTTCCCTCCTCTATCCTCTCCGCACTCAATAAAAAAAAAGGCTTAAGTGCAATTTTGGTCCCTTAACTTTCGCAAAGATCTCAATTTGGTCCCCTAACTTTTTTTGTTGCAATTTTGGTCTCCTAACCTTCACAAAAGTCTCAATTTGGTCCCTTAACTTTTTTTGTTGCAATTTTGGTACCTTAACTTTCGCAAAGGTCTCAATTTGGTCCCCTAACTTTTTTTGTTGCATTTTTGGTCCCCTAACTCTTGAAAACGTCTCACTATTGGTCCCAAGTGCTCTTCCAAGTCATGAAAACATCTTTGCATAATGGTCCTTTTTTAATCCACTTCACCCATATTTGTCATGTCATTAGCCAACTCAGCCTGCCAGATCGGCACTAACAGCAGATAATGGATGGAAAAAGTTCACTTGGGACCAACAGTGAGACGCTTTCAAAAGTTAGAGAACCAAAATTGCAACAAAAAAAGTTAAGGGACCAAATTGAGACCTTTGCGAAAGTTAGGGGACCAAAATTGCAACAAAAAAAGTTAGGGGACCAAATTGAGACCTTTGCGAAAGTTAAGGAACCAAAAGTGTACTTAAGCCAAAAAACAATGAAGACCTTGCCCGCATATACCTCATCAAACTTGTCTAGATAGTTCTCAAAGTTCTCTTTTGTGTAGTCAATGGTACTGGGTAGATCAACATTGAGGTTCTCTTTTGTGTGGTCAATATGTCTGTAATTTTTTCTTTCTCACTTTTCCAGTTGTTCCTCTGCAAATAGGCCTTATATTATTTGAATATATTTTGCATTTTATATTTCAATTTTAAGAGAATAGAGATTATACTGCCTTCTTGAAAACATCCCTTGCTTTAAATAATTGCTCATTGAGGATTTGTCATTGAAGGATTACAGACATTTTTGAAATTATTTGGTGATAATTCCTAAACTGTTCTCTTTCTGTCTTACTACATTTTAACCTTTGGATTTCAATAAGTTAACATGTTTGATGTTTCATAAGTTAACATGTTTGATGTTTCATATATTTAGATAAATAGCATATTTCTTTTTCTGTTGTTTCTTTGGCAGATTTAGATGATTAAAGTGTTTTCTGCTTTGAGGTTAATCATTTATGGAGAGCGCATGTGCCACTCATATGCCTAGAGTAATCATTTATGGAGAGCGCATGTGCCACTCATATGCTTAGGGTAATCATTTATGGAGAGCGCATGTGCCACTCATATGCCTCTATATTGTCAAGTGACACCAACCAGATCAGGTGCTCTGGCAGTTTGGGATGGATCAACCAATACCCATAGATCCTGTCAACATAGATTGGTTGATTGAATTGCGTGAATACATCGGATATTGGCAGGAACGAGCATCTCGCGTTATCTCAAAATGGAAGATTGAAGTGAAGTTTTCTTTGACTGTGATTCCTCTGATTAAAATTTTGAATTAGAAAGAAAAAATTAATTCAATAGGTGATTCAATTGTTATATATGATAAGAATTTTTATTTAATTTTTTTCAGCGGCTATATATATATTTTTAATTTTTTTTTTGTAGGTTTTTATTCTTAAAAAGATAAGATCATAATATATTTATTTATTGAAATTATGTCATTTTATATACTAATTAATTATATTATGAGTGATGTGATATAATTTGATAAATTGTCATTATTATGAGTGATGTACTAAAACTATATTATTTATTTATTATTATTTCTATATTTTTTTTGCTACACTATCATTATTCTAATACCTTGGTAAATTTTAGGTAAAGTTCTTTATATCTTTATTATAAGATTTTTCAATCAACATTTGACACAAAATATTTTATGCATGACCAATTATAGTTGAGAGAATATTAAATATTGTTTTGCATGATTAATTATAAAAGAGCAAGAATGTAAATCAAACTTATGATTGGAGGAACCTGAAGCGCATAAAGTGATTACCTCTAACTAGTAGACCCAACACGGACCTTTCTTTAGACTTCATAGGACTTTAATTCACTTAAATCAAAATATCTAAAGTCTTCTTCTCTATTATTTTATTAATGGCAAATTTGTAATATTTGCCTTAACTTCATTAGAATTTTTTGTTTTGATATATTCCTTAACTTCATTAGATAATTGCCACTGTCCACTGCCAATAGTTAGCTAATTTTCAGTATAGATTATAAAATAAAGTTTATTAAACGAAATTCTCTAATTTTTATTTTGCAAAACCAGTTCTTAGAAATGAATTTAAGAATTGTTTTAAAAATTTGTTTTGAAAAAATAAAATAAACAGGCTCTATATTTCTAGAATTTTGTGTTTTTAGGACTGTTTTGATGTGATTTAAATTTTTTTTGTTGTTCCAGTAATTTTAATATCTTTTTTCAGCATTAAAATTTTCTTTTATTCCCCAAAATTTGTTAAAATTATGAAATAGCCTCCAAAAGTGTCAAGTTCCGTTAGTTTTCAAAGCATTAATGGAAAATATTACATGATACTAGAATGTCATTTATTAAATCATAGGGTACCAAAGTGAAATATAGCCAAACTACAGGATACCAAAGTGATTTATCCAAATTCTTATATTTTGTTTTTTTTTTTTTAAAGAAACTACCTGAAGGTCTATGGTAGAAAAATTTCCTAATACGATCCTTTAAATTACCATTACAATAAACAAATCGAATACTGGGAAGATGAAACCAGGTGCTGAATGTCTTCAAGAATATTTTGCATATCCATATTGAGGTGAATAATTTTTTGAGGATAAGCTGTATGAACCTCTAACTAATTCTAACAAATTGCTCCTATTGAGGTAAAAGTAAAAAATATCTACAACTAAAGAAAAGGAAGAATTCACGTAATTAGTAATTAATTACATCATTATTACAAAAGAATTAAATGAACAAAAGAATGGTTATATGGTCATTTAAGTCCTCAAACTATGAAGTTAGTTTCATTTTGGTCCTTAAACTATTTTTTGTTCTATTTTGGTCCTCAAACTATGGAGTTAGTTTCATTTTAGTCCTCAAACTATTTTTTGTTTCATTTTGGCCCCAAACTATGAAATTAGTTTCCTTTTGGTCCCAAACTATGAAATTAGTTTTCTTTTGGTCCTCAAACTATTTTTTGGTCCACAAAATATGATTTCTTCTGATTTCTACTATTATTTCTAACTTAAAGAGTTGAGATGAATTGTTTCTCCATTATATGTGTCATAATAAACGAGTTGACAAAGTAAGAAAGAAAAATCTTCATTTTTAGTCACGAATTGGATATAAATTTATGGTTGATTTTTCTTTTAAAGAGTGAAAATTTTTCCATCTCTCATTGTCAAATCACTTGTTATAAGCTTGAGAACCAAAATGAAATAAATTTATGGCTAATTTTTCTTTTAAAGAGTGCAAATTTTTCTTTCTTTATTTGTCAAATCACTTATTATAAGTTTGAGGACTAAAATAAAATTAGCTTCATAGTTTGAGGACCAAAACACAACAAAAAATAGTTTGAGAACTAAAATGAAACTAACCTCGTAATTTGATGACTAAAAATAACCATTTAACCACAAAAGAATAGAGAAATGATATGTGAGTTAACTATTATATTACATTGACTATTCAAGATGTAGAAAGAAGAACAAACTCATTAATAAAAAGGATAAATTACACTTGGTATCCTGAGGTATGGACCGGTTCCATTTTGGTAAACGGTTTTTTCAAGAGTGATATTTTAGTACTATGTTCTATTCGTCATTAGCACTTTGGTACCTAAAACTCTTTTTTCGTTACCTTTTGACAGAAAAAAGTACGTGTAGGTCACGTGCATGGTAAACAACGCGAAATCTATCTTTCTAAACTTAGATTTGATGATTTAGCCTAAAGAAAATACAAAATCTTATGCCTTCAAGTACACGTTGATAGAGGTGTACAAGACCCTGCCCAACCCGGGGTGTTAGGTCGGGCCGAGCCGAGTCTGACTCTAGCTTCTCTAGACCAGGCTCGGCTCGGGGTACACCCTTTTTTTAGAATTTTTTTACTATATATATTTATATTTTCTACTATTAAATATTTTTTAACTATAGGAAATACATATGTATTATTATTTGGCCCGACCAGACTCGATAGAACCCAGTGACCCGCCTCGAGTCTGATCGAGCCAGGTCTCGGGTCCACCCAAAACCCAGCCCGTGTACACCCCTACACACTAAATCAGGTTTTTTGGAGGTTGAATCATGAAATCTAAGTTAAGGATGATTTTTTTTTTGGATGGTGGATTTTGTATTTTTAACCATGTACATGTCCTGCACATGCTTGTTTTCGTCAAGAGGTAACGAAAAGAAAGTTTTGGGTGCTAAAGTGCTAATGACGAATAGAACATGGTATCAAAATATCACTTTTGAAAGAATATGATACCAAAGTAGAACTAATCCATACCTGATGGTACTAAAGTATTATTTGCCCCGTAAAAAAGTAGTTCGTTTGGACTTTGGATTTCTAGTTCAATTTGATTTGTCCATTTTGATTGTGTCAATCCAAATTCAATTTAATTCCATCAAATTTATATATCCTAATTGATTTGTTTCTTCTATTATTATTCTATCTTGGATGATACAATCGAAGTTTCAAAACAATGATTCGAACTTTAAAGCTATCTACCTTCATAAGCATCAACAAATCATGCATTTAAGAATTATAATTCAATCTTTTAAATCTTTAACCTTAACTAATTAATTCTTACTAGGTTTGGACCCGTGCGATGCACGGGTGATATTCTATAAATTTTTTTAGTACATTGTTCTATGAATATTTTTAGAGTATTATTCTACAAACTATTATGTGACATTAAAATATTATAGTATGTTAAATTGATAATTAGTTAATAATGAATTAGTATTGTTGCTTGTTTTTTATTAAAAAAAATATATAGAATAATTAGTTAATCATCTTATGATGAATTTTTATAGTAGTTTTTAATTGATTATTAGTTAATAATGAATTAGTATTGTTGCTTGTTTGTTTTTAAAATAAAATATATTGAATAGTTAGTCCCTCAATTTGTTGCTTATTTTCAAAAACTTACAAATAGGTCGCTGGATACATATTATCTAGGGACTAAAATGAATACTTTAAAAAAATTGGGGTCAATATATAATTTTGTAAAATTTGTTATAGTTAAAATTATAAAATAGCTCTAAAGGGTACCAAAGTGTTAGGTTTCAAACCACAGGGTACCAAAGTGGAACAGAGTTAAACCACAGGCTACCAAAATGTAATTTACCCTAAAATATCTTTTGAATTAGAAATTTGTTTGATATGAATTTTGAGTTCAAAATTTATCATATGAAATATTAATGGTGATAAAACTTTGGCAAAAGTACTAATTTCGTTCCCAAACTTTACACCAATAGTCCATTTCGTCTCTAATCCTTTTTACGATAAATTTCGTCCCCAATGTTTTATATTTTGGTCAATTTTATCCTTTTGACTAACTTCTCTCAACAAATTAATGACAAACTATATCATGTTTTTAAATTTGTGTTAAGATTTGAGTTTTTTTTCTATCAATTTTATATTACATATTATTAGCTACCAGATTATGTCGTTAATATTTATCTAAAGTAAGAGCAAGGGATAAAATTGATCAAAATGTGAAACATTGGGGACGAAATTGATTGCAAAGAAAGATTGGGAACGACATTAACAATTCATGTAAAGGTTTGGGACGAAATTAGTGTTGTTGATTAAAATTTTATTAAATTAGAGATACAAAATTAAAATTAAATTTGATAAATAATATTTTTTTTATATTTGCATATAAAAATTGAAACAAAACCAAATTTCTACGTTTGACAATGAAAAAAGCTAATTGTAATGAGCAATGTTGGAAAACTCGGACCGGCCGAACTGGGAATTCTCTGGTTGTTCAGTGCGACCACACACAAAACCCCCTTGTCTAAGAACCGGTTAAAATTCGATGGCTAACTGGTTGAACCAACCTTCTTAAATTATTATATTATTATTTTATTTTATATACTTAAAGGTCAAATGTTGGAGAATATTGACTATAAACTTATAGAAAGTGACCATAAAATATCATTTTGTATAAATTTAATATCTATAACAATCATAGCCATTTTGTGTAGTCCAACTATACATAAAACTCAAGGATTTATTCTAGATTTATGTTAAAAGTGACATTTTATATTAAAATTAATGTCTTCCTCTTAGACAATACTATTTAAAACATACGCTATAATTGAGTAATAGTTATCCTAAAGATAAGCCTTTACATTGCATTCAAGGATATCAACTCCCAAAACCCTTGGATCCTCCTTTTTTTTTTTGGATCCTCCTAATTGAAAATGAAGATTTCTTGCAATCCTACTGTACATATTGAGTGTCTTGATGGACAATAATATAGGTAACATAAATCAAGAAATTGCGAGATAGTTATTAACCCATAAATGTTGGCATATAATTAACATATGAATGTTTAGTTAAATGGCAAACATTACATATAATAATGGTGACAATGAGGGGACCTTGAGACTTTTAGTTTAAAATTTTTACTCATAACAATAGAATTAAGATATCTTTATTAATTGTCAAGTTCCAATCCTATTCAAATTTCTAATTAATATTTTGCTTACTTATAGCCAAAATTAAGGACAAAGGCCTTTATGGACCTGTTTATACATAATCTTTTGGCAAAAAAGTTTTGGTAAAAATAATTAATTAGATTTTATTTCATAATAACTTTGATTCCTCACTTTCTACCTTTCAAGATTAAACCAAAATCCTCATATACATTATTTTTTTGAGTCACATGATTATAACTTTTTATTATTGGCTTTCTCTACATATATTTCATAGCATTGGCTTACATAAGAATGTTAAATTAATGAATTTTCATTAATTATTAAATTAGGTTAATGCCAAATTGTTGGAGTAGTTGAGATAATTAGACATGGACTTTTGTAGGGGTGTTCCGCTATTCGAGTTAACCCGTCAAACTCAAACCAACCCCCAGGTTTGAGTTTGTTTGGTGTTGGCTAACTGGTTTGGCTTGAGAAACAAAAAAAAGAGCTTGCAAGGGTTTGGGTTGGGCTGCGGGTTTAAGAATTCTGAAACTGCGCCTCAACCCAACCCAACCTGCCAACCTACACCACTTATTATTAATTTTTTTACTAAAACACTTCAAGTTATATATTGAGGTTTCACTTAGGATATAGATTTCAATGCAAATTAATATAGTTCACCCATGAACATAAGGTATTAGTTAAAAAAGTTAAAATCTAACTTGTTGTGTTTCACGCTAATTTCAACTACTTCAAATATAAGTGGCTTTCATAAATTTTGATTATAATAGGAATTTTTGTAGAATAATTTTTAGAAAGTAGGATTTATTTTCATTAAAATTTCAATTCAAAATCATTTAAAAATAAAAAATTACTAAACAAATTTTTTCACAAAAAAATTATTTATAAATTGGAATGGGCTAACCCGCGAGCCCGCCCAACCCAACCTATTGTTTTTTGGTTTGGATTGAAATAATTTGTCTTCTAATTAACCCAACACAAACCAACCTGTCATAAAAAAAAATAGTCCAACCTAACCGAAACCACACTGTGACCACCCCTAGACTTTTGATAGCTTAAAAGGATCATTCATTTTTTCCAATGATAAAAGACATTCTCAACAACCAGTGTGAGTACACTATCATTCTATAACTGACGTGCAACTTACAATATTAACACTGAGTTAACTAATAATCAAAATATACGATTTGGTTCCTGAAATATTTCAATTATCAACTATATGGTACTTAGTGATGATTTGGTCCCTAAATTTGAATTAATTTTTATACTTTTTGGTCATTGAATTTGAACTAATTATATATTTTTTTTGTCATTGTATTTGCACTAAATTAATACTATTTGGTCCATGAATTTGGACTAACTTTATACTTTTTTGTCTATGAATTTGTACTAAATTTATACTATTTGGTCTCTTAATTTATATTGAATTCATACTTTTTGATCACTAAATTTGACCCAAGGACCAAATCGTTGACAATTGCGATAATTCATGAATTGAGTAATATATTTTGATTATTCATGGACTAATTAGATGACTCAGTGTAAAATCAAAGACAAAAAAATTTGTTTCCTCTACATTCCTTTTTTGGAAATGTTGAACCTTATGACCTTAATATTTTTTGTAACCTTATGACCTTACATATATTTAATCAATTATATATTTTGTAACCTTGTAACTCTATGACCTTACATATATTTTGTTTTTAAAATAATATATTTTGTTTTAATTTGTTGGATATATATAATTGATTAAACATGTTAGCTATAAATTTATAAAATTTATTAAATATTTGATTAATCTAATAATTCTAGTAATACCATATATATATATATGATTGTGTGTGTAATTTTAGTAACTTTAGCATTTTTATATAATAATTTTATTTTATAATAATAATTAATATGCTAAAGTTAAAAACTTATAATTAATGAGTACTAAATGATCATAATTATGATATCAAGTTAAAAAGTCATGATATAATGTCAAATTCAGTTATAATAAAAATTAATTATTTTAAATGTCAATAGTAATATGTTATTATTAATGTAGAATAAATTTTCATAATTCTGATTTCAATTGAAAAAATAAAATATAATTTCATTTATTATAATATTGATTATAAAAAAATTAAAAATAATATCTTATCATTAATACTGAGTAAATTGTCATAATTTCAATTTCAAGATAAAAATTAAAAATATAATTTCATTTTTCATAAAATTTATTAATAGAAATTAAAAGTATAATTTCAATAATATTTTATCATTATTCTGATTGCAATTTAAAAAATATTTTATTTCATAAAAAATTATCTATTCTCAATAATAATAATAATAATAATAATAATAATAATATACTTTATCATTAATATAAAATAAATTGTCATAATTATAATTATTAATAATTATAATTATTAAAGATTTTTATAGAAATAATAATGTGTCAACGTTATGTTAGGAATTTATTATTAAAGATTTCAATTTTACAAATTCTCACAAATTAACGTTGACACATAAAAATTCCTAATATAAATCAACATTTTGTAAAATTCCAAAGGTAAATCATCTTTTTGTAAATTGCTAATAAATATTGAATGAATCATATTTAAATATACCCAATTAAACTTTAAAACATTTGCACGGATCAAGGCATTAAGTTTTGTACATTTAAATATGTATAAATATTCAAATTAAATAGAAGTGACATTAATTTTTTTAATGTTGACACAAAAGAATTCTTAATATAAATTAATGTATAAAATAGAGGTTTTGCATTTAGGAGATGATATTAATATAAAAAAAACCACCGTAAATAACCTTCTATAAAAGCATTTAGGCCATTTATATATATTGTTTCTACATATAGAGGTTTTGCAGACAACAATTGTTAATTACAATCTTTTTTTGTCCAACTAAAAATGAATTTGAATGTGCAATAGAATTGGTAATGTTTGACATGATATATTGATGGCAGTTAATACTTGAAGAAAGATGATATTAGACGATTAAATCAAAAGCACATGTGATTTTCAACATATATGAACACAACCTAGACAAATAATTAAGATCGTGATTATAAGCGACCATTCCTAGTTAATGAATTTGTGTGAACCTCGCAAGTAATATCCATTTGTCTTTCCTTTTTTTTTTTTTTTTTTTTTTTTTT
>QANZ01019712.1:82530-104080 GCA_003254925.1 Chamaecrista fasciculata
TGGTAATACATGTCTCTTTCCTTTTTGTTTTTAACCTATAACCACTCACTTAAATAGTAAAAGCTTCAAACAAAAGACAAATTGACAAAAAAAATTATTATAGTGTTATTATCATGCCATATCCCGTAAAGCTCTTAAAAAGGAAAAAAAATGGAGCCTAAGGCTTAAGGATTACAACGGTTCTACTTAAGGAAAAAATAAATATAATTCAAATTGGCTTATAGTTCATTTGAATTTTGGAGGATGAGGCCAACAATATAATCAGTATTAATCTTGGAAATATATGATCTATGCGCTACTATCATCTTGATCTTCTTTGAATTCTACTTGACCTTTCATCACCTCACCAACAACTTTCTCTTTGCACTTGCTTTCCTTATCAGTCTTTTTCTTGTTGTTGAGAAGATCAAGTGCTGCAAGTACCTTCGGTTGTTAATCAAAATTTTGTTTAATCATGAAAAAAAATGAAAGAAAAAGGGAGAACCCATATACGTGACAAATATGTACATATAGATACTAAGCATTAAAAGTGGGCGAAACAATTCTATTAGTAATTTAAACATACCTAGTATCCTCGATATCCAATGAAATTCTTCTATCCAAACCACCCTCATTAGCATGCAATTTCAATCATAGCAGAAATTCCACAAATTCGATCGATGGTAAAATGTTTCTAATAGATTCAAATTGCTTCTCCATCTCTATCTTCACGATTATCCTGACGTAATGCGAAAACAAATATCACTTTGTATAGACATGTATCTCTTAACAATAATGTTGGCAAATATATAGAGAATAATGTTTGCAGACAAAAACCAGATTAACAATTAATGAAATAGATTTATACCATTCAAATTCTATAAACGTGATTGATAGTATTCATTATATTTAAGGAATAATTGATATTATTATTAATTAATAATTGACATTAGTTCGAATTTACCTTCCTGGCTCACATATCTTTATCTTGATTTTTCAATTAAACCTAAAATAACAACAAAACACTATGCCATATATTAAATTGATTGCTAACAATAACAAAATGAATTTAATGTGATTGCCAATCATGAAAAGAGGAAACCTAAAATTAAAATGAATTGGCAATCATGAATGAAAAACACAATCAATCACATTAAATTCGATATTTGACTGCAAAAATTATGAAAAGTCTAGTTGGCAAAATGAATCCAAGTGTTACACGCATTCTATATGACAATCATTTAGTGGTTACAATTATGCCATGCAGGAGCCATGTCAGATTATTCAATAGCCCCTATGCCACGTAGGAGCCATGTGGCAAGAAATTAGCTATGCTTCTCCTTATTATATCTTAGAGAATAGATATTACATTTTCATTAATTTCTTTCTTTTGGTAAACAACTAAATGTTTGTTTCAATGAAAAAAAAAATTTGTACCTTATCCATATACATAAATATATGTAAAGGTCAAAATTTTATGTTGGTCCCAAATATTTACAAATTTTGTTTTGGTTTCTAATATTTTTTTATTTCATTTTGGTCCTTTATAAGTTCCATGATTGGTCCTTAACTACTAAATATGATTATATCTATCTCATTTCAAGTTTGAATGTAACGAAATTGGAGTTGCGAGTTACTATTGCTGAATTCTTTCTTTTCTCAATTGAAGTTATCAACAAACGATGTGCAAATCAAACATGAACTCGCAACTTGGATCAAAAGTGTACTCCGCTCGTTTCATGAAGTTGGTCATATCTCTTATGTTTTAAATATGAATGAGAAGTAAGCAGAGCTACAGGCTACTATTGATGAATTCTTTCGATTGACAAATGAGATCGAATAGTACTCCGAAAGTGGGTTTGGGTGAAACAAAAATACTAACTTTAGTAGTACTATATCTTATTTGTTTATAGTTCCAAATCCCAATTAGGTAGATGAAGAACTCGTAAAGAGTATCCCGTAGCTCTGATTTCATTACATTCAGACTTAAAACGAGAGATATATGACTAACTTTATAAAACAAATGACTTACTTTTGGACCCTATTTTAGTCTTGAGTTGTCACAGCTCCAATTGAATAAAGAAAGAATTCGTCACGAATAACTTGTAGCTTTGGTTTCTTTGTATTCAGACTTAAAATGCAATATATATATATAAACCATATTTTGTAGTTAAGAACCAAAACAAATGTTTTGAGAAAAATTTAAGGACCAAAGAAGAATAAGAAAAACTAAGGACCAAAATAAAGTTTAGAGTAAATATTAAGGACCAAAGTGAGATTTTTGCCAATATAAAAATATGAACCTAACTGCAAGTCCAATGAACAAAACCTACCGGTCATAGCTATTTATTTATTATTTTCATATACTTATTTAATCGAGGAGAAAAAGTAAAAAATAAATAAATAAATAAATCCTGAGAAAGATCATCAAAAACCCTTCTTCGGTTTTAGCTCCATACAGCTCTCGATCCACCGATATGGCTATGAATGGTGCTTCTCCGGTAAGTCATCTAAATATTTGTGTGGGTGCATTCATTCGCGTGTTTTTGAGGTGTTCGTAATATGCTACCCGATTTGCAATGTTATAGAGAACTGCTGTGGATACTGAAAATAGCTTGGAGAAGATCAAGCGACAGTTAGCTTCGGGTTCTGGTAGAAATTTGCTTCAGGGGCCACTTCTCAAGCGATCTGAAACAGTAATTTGATTCTCCATATACATAACTTTGTGTATTTCTGCGTATATGTTGTTGTTGAGTTTTATTATCAAATGGGTATTGTTTTTTTTTTTTGGCTCTGAGAATTTTGTTAGTTTCATCAGTATAGCTCTTTTTTTTTTTTTTNTTTTTTTTTTTTTTTTCATTCTGGTTTGTTTGTATTTTGAGTTATGCTGTTTTCCTCACAAGAATGTCTTGATGTGTTTTTGTTAGCTACCTCATGAATGTGATTCTTGTGTTTACAGCTAAGAAAATGGAACGAGCGTTGGGTGATCTTGGATCCTACAACGGGGAGGATGGAGTATAAGTAGGTGTATATATATATATATATCCTTATGAGTTCATTTCATATTGGGGAAACACTTGGGTTACTAATCTTCTTTGTTTTTCTTCTTTGTGTAGGACAAGGAGAAATGAACCAACTGTAAAAGGGACCTTAATATTTGATGCAAATAGCACCATTACTGTATCTCCTGTGAATTTTCAGTAAGAATGATGTTTCTAAATGACATAAACCTGCTTTAAATAATCTCCAGTTTCTGTCTTCTGAAGAAAATTGAAGCTCATTTTATGTGCTCATTGAAATTGAATTCCAATCTCTCGGTATGTTTCAGTGGACTGCCAAAGTATGATGGATGCTGTATCTGTATCCTAGTTGTCTTTTATTTTTATTTTTTTGTTTTCTTCCTCTCTCTCTTATACACTTTAGTAATTTGGATCATCACTTGACAAGAGTAAGAATGAAGATCAGTCGATTTGCATTTATCTTTAACTATCTACTTTAGATATTGGAACGCCACAGAAAAGAGATTACTTCCTTTGTGCAGAGACTCCTGGTGCAGCTAGAGCATGGGTGTCAACTTTACAGTAAGCTTTCTTTCTAGGCCCATCCACTTTCTGTTCTCTTTTTGGGCCACAAGCTATTTAATGATATAAATTATATATAAGTAACATAATTTTGTGTAATTTGTTGCAATCCATGGTAAACTTATTTCGTCTTTGGTATTTTCGTTGCTTTAAGAATGTTTGAGGATGTTTTATTCGGTAATATTGTACAGCTATCACTTTAACTTTGAATTAATTATTTCAATATAGATTGAGTAGATTAAGTTTATAATTTGTGTAATTGTTGTTTGCGAGATTGGTAAAAATCATTTGATTACTGGGTCTAGTTCCAAAGTTAGTTTGGTGACTCATACTTGTGGTGATAATGCCCCATCTCTATTATAGAATGCATAATTTTTCCTTAAGTGTGATTAGATTTTAAATGAGTGCAACTAAATTCTTCTAAATTTGCTGTTTCATTCACTACTTAGGAGTTGATAGTTTAAAGTAAGGAGTGACTCTTTCGTATTCTGTTTGTTATTTAAATACACTTGAAAGTTTTGAAGCTTATGAGTCAACAACAATTTAAGACCCTTACAATATATTAATCAAAAAGGGGTTCTTGTGCCAGAAGAGACTTAATTCTTATCAAACATTTAAAGGATTTTTCGTTTTCACTTTTTGTTTGAAAACCAGTGTTGACTCTGCCTCCTACTCCCCCCACCCTCCCCCAAGGCTTCTTTTTAAGTCTACTTTGTATGACTAATTGATCGAAAAGCTTTCCTGGGTTCCTTAATTTATACTGAATTTATCATCACCTAGTTGTTGCAAGGTGGTTTATTTTCTTCTTTATCCAGTCCAGCCACACTAAAATTAAGAAGATAGTGGTTTAATGAAATGTTTCTGAGCAATTATATTGTAGACAGAGCCAACAATCTGATGATTCAATAGAGACCAATAGAAACTGATGGTTAAGTGTAAATATGACAATGAGAAAAATAATACCTTGGGATAAAACTTCATTCTGTGGTTAAATTCATTGTTCTTATCTTATTTTGCTATAACTAATTAACTTGTATATCTTCTTATGTAACATTTTGTGGTTATACTTTAGTCTGATCTATTTCACCTTTGGACTATCAGTGCAACTCAGTTGGTTCTGAAAGCCCATAAGGAGGCTGTGAACTCCTTAAGTGGCAATGGCTCTGCAAAATTAGGAACTGTTGCAACAGTTGTAGCTGCAGCCAATTCAACAGCCTTGGAGTGTTCTAAAGAAATTGTAGCAGCAATGCAAATTTCTCTGCGAAATGCTCTGGGAGTGATGACAAACAAGACTCTTGATGGTCCTATGGATGATTTAACAATTATGAGGGTACAGTCTAGTCCTGTTTATATATTTCTGTCACCGTATGTTCTGGGTTTACTGTGTAACAAATCTTTGGTCACATGCTCAAATGCACTTTTTGGAACAGAGCAATTTACTCACTTCGGTCTCTCCTTCCTTGTGGCCCTTTTTTTTTTTTGTCTTTTTAATAGTTTGGTATTTGCAATGATTTTTGTGGAGACTTCACACTTTTGACCTTCTATCCTTCTTTTTCCTGTTAGGTGTTTGGTCCTTTCAAGCTCTTCCATATTCATAGGCCCTTATCTTTGGAATGAAATTTTTACTTTATCCCTGATTGGGAGTTTAGGAGAAGGGAGGAGGATTACATTACATGACAATAATCGTAGAAAGAATCTCAATAATGAAGAGAAAATAATGGATATTTTTTGCATTTACATTCTATAGCTAGGATCTCTAATAGTAATAATTACTATTTCTTATTTTTTTTTTCCTATTTCATCTTTTTAATTTCTATTAGATGAAATAATGATAATCTTATAATTGGAGAATATACATTAGGTACTAAGGTGCGATTAATACAATTATTATACTCGTTACTTGATTCATGAGGGCCTGTTTGTTTTGATGGAGTGGGGTCGGAAAAACATAAGCCTTTGTTTTCATGATTTTAAAGTAATGGACTGGATGGGCCGGGAAGAGTTTTCAAAATTTTCCTTTCCCACCGCACTCCTCCAATTCCCAACCTCTTCATTCTTTCTGCCTTAATGGTTTACAATAATGATAATCTTATAATTGTAGAATATACCTTAGTTACTAAGGTAGTAAGGTGCTATTAAAACAATTATTAATTGATTATACTTGTTACTTGATTCATGAGGGCCTGTTTGTTTTATGGAGTGAGGTGCCAAAAACATAAGCCTTTGTTTGTATGATTTCAAAGTTATGGACAGGATGGACCAGGAAAAGTCTTCAAAGTTTTCCTTTCCCACTGCACACCTCCAATTTCCAACCTCTTCATTCTCTCTGCCTTTATGGTTTCCGATAGCATTACATTTGGTTCTTATGGCTCTACTTGTTCTGTAGGAAACACTACGAGTTAAGGATGAAGAGCTACAGAATTTGGCTCGAGACCTTCGTGCCCGGGATTCAACTATAAAAGACATTGCAGAGAAACTATCTGAGACTGCTGAAGCTGCTGAGTCAGCAGCATCTGCTGCTTATGTAGTGGATGAGCAACGGAGAATTGCCTGTGCTGAAATTGAGCGTTTGAAAAAGGATTCAGAGAAGCAGCTGGAGTTATCGGCACAGAAGGTATTTCACTAATCACTATGCTGGTGCATGTTAAAATTTCTGATTTTTTGGATGATAGAAACATGATTTTTACTTCAGTAAAATACTTGCAGTGTTTTTGTCTCGTGTGTTCAACTTTGTCTTCAATTCTTTTTGCAGCAAAAAGAGTCTGAAGAAAAGATTATGGCCTTGAGCAAAGAAAGAGAGCAATTAATCAAAGAGAGAGATGCTGCTATTCAGGAAGCAAATATGTGGCGTTCTGAGCTGGCAAAAGCTAGGGAGCATGATGTGATATTAGAAGCTGCCGTTGTTAGAGCAGAAGAGAAGGTTAGGGTTGCAGAGTCAAATGCTGAGGCTAGGATAAAGGAAGCTTCACAGAGAGAATCAGCGGCCATAAAAGAGAAGCAGGAGCTTCTTGCATATGTGAACATGTTGAAAGCACAACTTCAAAGGTTCAGTAACTTCATCTTCTTTGGTCCCTGCATTGTTTTTTCATCAAGCTTTTGGAGTGAGAGGGAGTTTATAATGCAAACTTGAACATAAACATCATACACTAATTACTACAGTGAGTGAAACAAGGAATTGAAAGTGAACTTGGACCAATTTAGGAGAAATTGGGTAACACCACTTTTTGTGGTATCTTAATTCTATAAAACCATAGGAACTCTCGTCCTTGAACTTTTAGCTTTCTTGAATTTTATAAAATATAAAGGAGTAAACATACAAGTTGCTCCATGGAAGATACGAGTTGACAACATAGTCCCTTAAAGTTAAGTGTACTCACTTTGGTCTTTGAAATTCGTGGAACCAATATACTTCAGTCCTTTTGTTCATAAAAATTAGTCCCTATAATATGGTCTTAATGGACTAAATTATATTGACTCCGACTTTAAAAATCTTAAATTGTATAAATTAGACTTTCAGGGATTGAATTGTCGATTTGCTTATCTTTCAAGGACCAACCTGTATATTTACTCGATATTAAATTATGAATTATATCCTTTAAATAGAAGCTTTTATTTTTCATACCAAATATGAGAATTTTAAATACATGATATCTTATATTTAGTTATCCAAATATAATAGCTGATTGTGTTTTCTACAAAAGGGGTCCATCTAGTTGCATCCTGGGTATGAGTGTCACCTTGGAAATGCAAAATTTTCATGAAATTAAATCGAACTGTGGTAACTGTAACTAAGATGACTAAGAAAAAGTTTACTTACCAGATCTTTTTCATTTTGACAGACAGCACATTGATACAACTCAAGTTTTTGAGAAGACCGAGTCTTGCTCAGATACAAAGCATGTTGACCGGACAGATGAGAATGTGGATAAAGCATGCTTAAGTGTTTCTAGAGCAATCCCTGTCCCTGCAGAGAGTGTAGTCCACATGACAACAGATCAGGTACATGTCCTTCCTGTTGGAGACAATGAATGGAGCGATATTCAGGCGACTGAAGCAAGGGTAGCCGATGTTAGGGAAGTAGCACCAGAAACCGAAGGAAACAGCTTGGATATTTCAGTGGTTAGCCAACCTTGCACTGATCACCATGAACAATCGGCAAACTCGTTTCATCAGCCCTGATGTTGTCCATAAATCTGCAGAAATATAGAAAATTTCTCCAGCAGGGGAATGTAATTATACCGTTTTCGTTGGCTGAGAATGTAAAGTAAACCATCTTGTTTTTCGTTTTCTCCTCCTGAAGAAGGTCACCTTTCAATGAATCAATACAAGGTACGCGTCAAGCTCATTTATTGTAAACTTTCCAGATGTAACATATGATCCAGCTCAGTGCAACTTAATTCCTTAAACTGGAGTGCAAATTTATTGAGCTACCATGAGGATCAATAAAAGTTGGTCTAGCCCATGCATCCATCTAAAATGTTCAGGATCAATAAAAACATGGCCTATTTTTAATTAGGGTTTTTGGTCTTGCTGCTGGGGAAGGGTTTTCTTTTTAAGTTTTTTCTTTCTTACTAAACTTAAGAGAAATCTAAACCATCTCCTTTATTTAGCTTAATCCTAATGATAGGACTAGGAGGGGACTATCTTTGAAATGATGGATGAAAAATGACAATGAACTTCTTTATTTTGTTTTGATATTTGTTATGTTGAGTTTGAAACAAATGCAACGTTCGTTCATGTATATTTGCATATAGTTTATTTTTTGAAAAAAAAAAAATTCATGTTTCACAATTTATCTATATATGCTTATTTTTATTGTTTATCTTGCTTTGATATTTCATATGGAAACTTTGAAAGCAAATGTATCATATATTTAGGAATATTTGGTTATCATTTTTATTTTATAGTGTTATTTTTTTAATACTTGATTTAAATTATGTACTTCATGTTCGTTTTATGAAAATTGGAAAAATGTTATCTTGGTACCTATACTCAAATGCAATGCAATGGGTTTGGCAGGTTGGTTGGTGGTAAGGTATAGTTGATTTTTTAAAAAAAAAAAAATAAAAAACTCAATAATTTTTTTGACAGTATCCTAAAGTTTGAAGGTCTGTTTTTTGGTCACATTTAAAAATTTATGGAGAGCTTTTTGCATAATAAATAAAATTTAAGGGGTTTTTGTCTTTTAGCCACTTTTGTATTTGGATTAGCCTTTTGTTTAGGAAAAAAAGATGGATTTTTCTCCCCATATATTTGACACTCATACATATTCACATTAGTAAAAGAAATTCAAATCTTGAAGGGATAGATTATGGAGAGCTTGAGCCCTAATTCTCCAACTTTTTCTATCACTTTCATTAATTTTTTTGTTAGATATTGTTTTCTTTATTAATTTTATTGGAAAACATGAATATGTGAGACAGTTCGAGTTCTCCCTACCATTATCAATCTTAAAAGCTAATAAGTAACACTAGAATTAACCTAACATGGTAATCAATCGGAGAATTGTAAACAAAGCCCTCAACATCCTCCATAGCTTCAATCATTGTAGGCAATTTCTCAATCAAGATTCATAATAATTAAGATATATATATATATATATATAAATATAATGTGTAACATAATTATGTTATGATCTATGATGCGTTTCCTTTATTTGGATTTGTGTGAGACGTATTTATGTTTCTCCTTCTTGGATCTCCAAACTGGAAACAAGTTCAAGAAAAAAGGTAAAGCACAACTATATATTTTTACCTTGACACTATAATGAATGTTACATGACTTCATAAATCTCACATTAGATAGTTTATAATATATAATAAAGTATATAATAGAGTTATTATTATTCCTAAAAAGACTATCTCTAATATTATTACTTAGTATATATTATTCAAGTGTTAATTAAATTAAATTAAAGCTAAAGTGTACATTTGGTCCCATAACTTTTCTTTAGGTCTCAATTTGGTTCTATAACTTTTTTTGTTGCACTTTTGGTCTCATATCTTTGGATGAGGTTGCATAATTGGTCATATATCTTTTGGTCTGGTTGTAAAATTGGTCTCATATCTTTACAAAAAGTTTCACCGTTCATCCTATAATTTTTTGCAAAGATATGAGATCAAATCTGCATAAAAAAAAATATATGGGACCATATGAGAGCAATTCTTCCCTTGACCAAAAGATATAAGACCAAAAGTACAACAAAAAGAGATACAAGATTGAATTAAGACCTAAGTTAAAGGTAAAGGACCATAAATACACTTTGGCTTAAACTAAATAACTAAGACAATTACTTAATTGAATACCTTTGAGGCAAGAGGATGTTTGAGAGTAAAAAATGTTTAGGAGACTCAATCTTCCACCTAAGGAGAGGAAGGATTTAAGAGATGAAAATCTCCCCTCGAGAAGGAAAAATCTCCAAGGCATCTAAGAGACTAACGCCTTCTCTTGAGGAGTAGAGGGCATCCAAGAGATGGAAGCCTCATTTAGGGGTAAACAAAACCCGGTTTGGCCTGTCACTTCGGATCAGGTCTTGGGTCGGGTCCCGGGTCTAGCTCTTATTGGATCGGCTCGGGGTATACTCATTATTTAATTTTTTTTTTATTGTATATATTTATATTTTATTTTACAAAATATTCTTTTTTATTGTAGAAAATATACATATATTATTATTTTTGTTAATTGTATTTTAAAGAAAATACATAAAACATATACTTAATCTCAATTACATCAATATTTTTTTTAACAAATAAATCAAATTAAATGTCTTTTAATAATAAAATCATCACTAAAGTGATTCAAAATTAATTTTTTGATTAATATATACAAGTTAAAAATCATATAAAATGCATAAATGACTTAAGTAAATAAATATAAAAGTTTTGATAAAAAAAATTGGCCTGGTGTCATGGCCCCGCCTGGCTCGTGTGCAACCCTAGACCCTCATCTTAAAGAGTAGAAGGCGTTTAAGAAATGGAAGTCTCCTTTTAAGGAGTAGAAGACACCTAAGAGGGAGGAAGTCTTCTTAAGAGAAGGTAGCATCCACTTGATTAGTGAAAGGTGTTTACGAGAAGTTACTCCACCTTAGAGATGCAAAGAATGTATAAGAGAAAGACACTTTTCACATAAAAAATGGTAACTACCTAAACGAGAGATACTTTTCACATAAAATGTGGTATCTACCTAAGAGGGAGACACTTTACCTTAAGGTGGCATCTACCTAATAAGAAGACAACTTCCACCTAAGAGGTAGCTCCCATCTAAGAGGAAAGTATGTAGCCACTACCTAGAAAGTGGTATCTAAGAGAGAAAGAGCATATCCCTTGGACAATAAATTAAGACATCCCTGCCGAACAAAGAGTTTTATGGTGTTTAGAGAATTCTTCCCTTGGCCAGTAAACTAAAATGCCTCACTCCCTTCATAAAGGAGAGTACAAAGTAAGTCGTCCCCACAATCTTAGTCAATACATTGTTGATATGGGATTGAGATATCTCAAGGCCTCTATAACTTTGCAAGAAAGTAACACTTACAAAGTAGCCTTGACATAGACCACGTACCACCCACATATTTTTTACTTAGACAAGGTTGAGATTGTTGTGGAGGAAAGAAGACTTTTCCTCCCTCCTCTTTGAAGTAGGATTAAAATAAAGGATCCTTCGTATTTAGTCACGATAATTTAAAATAAGATAAAGACTTAGTCTTTAATAAATAAAGTAATATTCTATTGAGCTCAAACTCTCTCTCCACTTCTTGCATTTTATGCCTCATGTTCACTTTTATGCCTCATGTTCACTCACTTTACCACTTCCTGCATTTCTTGCATCACACTCCACATCCCTTCAATACGAGTGAGAGTTATCAAAGTCTGAAAAGTTTTACTTCTATAAGTAATACTAATAACAGTAAAAGTACCTTTGGTACTCCAACGTATGAGGTTATTTTCAGTTATACTCCAACGTTTCTTTTTTTGTCAATTATATTTCCAACATTTCACATTTGAGTCAATTATATCCGATCCCAGCCCAGCATTGTTTTTTTTGTTTTAAGGTCCTTAAGTTTCCATTATTTAGAAATCCTTCATTCTCTTAAGATATTTCTTTCACACGAATCCCTAACTAATTACAAAACAATCCAGAATGTTTGTCATCTTTAACGAACTGGTCCCTACAATTGAAAAACCCAAAAAATCACTCCCCTCTGTTTTTCACACTTCCGGCAACCACACACAAACTCGTCAGTGAGCCTCCAATACAAAGAAATCGAGCAGAAATACCAATAGTTCTCACTCTCAGGATTAACACACAATCTCTGGTGGTAGTGCCGGTGTGGTCATCGAAATTGAGAAATAAAGTAACTTCAAAACCCCTTTGGAGAGAGAGTCAAATTAGAGAAGATGAGTAGAGAGACGATTGTAAGGGAAGGAAAAGGGATGAGAATGACGTAATTTAGGGGAGACCAAGAAGCTGAAGACGACGACGAGAAGGACAATATCGACGAAAACGAGGACAGAGTGGACGACGGTAATGAAGTGTGGTGATGAAGTTTAAGGTAAGAGAAGGAGGGTTGTTAATGGCTTCTAAAGATCTGTTTGTTAAAGATGAAAAACATTCTAGATTATTCTATAACTAGTTAGGGGTTAAGGTATAATTGACTTAAATGTTAAATGTTGGGGGTATAATTGACAAAAAAAATATTAAGGCTATAACTGAAAATGACTGTCATACGTTGGGGATACTATGAGTCATTTTGCCTACTAATAACTATCTTTGTGAGTTATCTCTATAAATACCACTTTACTTCTCAAAAGCAAGGGTACGGTTAACAATTTTCAAACTGAAACACTTATGAGAGAAATTATCATTTTTCTTTGAGCTCTTTAAAATATATTTTAAATTACTTAAATTTAAGTTCTCTTGTCCTATCAAATATTTACTTAAAGTGCCTTTTCTCTCTTATACTAAGATTTTCCCCCTGTCTGATTCAATTATTGTTTATTTTGATTGTTAGTGTTTCTTTTTTTTTTTTTGGTAAACTTTGTTAGTGTTTCTTTGATTAATTTATTTTACTCTATACCTCTGAAATTGAACCCTCTCGTTCCCAAACAATGAAAAAGCATAGTTTATTAGTTAACTAATTAATTAATTAATCTGTAGCATACAAGATAATAATCATCAATAGTCTTCAAAACAAGAAAAGGAAAAAATACTAAAGCAAAACTGTAACTCTGTTTCACTTACTCCTTACATTATAAATATTTCTCCATATGAGATATATCATTTCATAATATAATTAGACTCACTCCTAGAAATATTTTAAAATGAAGATACACACAAATATGTTAACAACAGATCCTACAGTGTCTGATATGTTTATATATATGAATCAATTTATCTAGTTTTTGTATGGTACTACTCAATATGAGTAATATCTATATGAGAAGTTTCTAATTAAAAAATCGAGTAAACTAACATTTCAGTCCTTATATTAAATGGACAATGTCATTTTAGTCATGAGTATTTTAAAATATTTGATTTAGTACTCTAAATATTTATGACTCGTTGCAAATCAATCTCTCCATAAACACGCCCTACCACTATATAAATCAATCCCAAGAGGAAATAAATTACAACTAGTCATAAATTTTCGTGTACCAAATCAAACATTTCAAAAATTCAAAGACTAAAATAATAGCATCAATATAATATAGGGACTAATTAAATTAATAGTTTACTCATACAACTTTTATCTATTTATACAATCATAGTGAAAACTGATGAACCACAGATGTGAGGTCATCCCAATTATTCCCATGATTTGCAAACACATCCTCCACAGTCTGATGATTCAAGAAGCTAGGAATATTGTAGTTATTATTAGCCACCATTGATGGTAAAGAAGGTACTTGATGATGATGATGAGCTAAATGACCCTGAAATAATAAGATGCTCATTTCATCACCAAAATGTGGTTTTCTTTGATCAATAACATAATTTTGATGATGGGATTTGAATGATGACTCTGATGATCTCAAAGAAGTAGTCAAGTATGGCTTGCTGTTGTCAGATTCTAGGCTGCATGTATTAGAAACAGAATTGGTTGAATTATAAGTTGAATGAAGAATATTTGCTTTGGTGGCGGTTAATGTCGTCGCTGTTGTTGTTGTTGGTGTTGCTATTGTAGTATCTTCCAGAGTTGGGGTGTATTTTTTGCAAGACGGGGTTCGTTTGAATATTCTGCACAGTGTCCACACTTCCTGCAAATTGTAATTTCATGGCAAGTTATTCAATGTGTAAGTACAATTAAAAGATAAAAGTACTGATTGGAAATAAATAAATTTGTAAAAAATTATAATAAAAAAGAAGGCAAAAAATACTATTGACGTACCTAAAGTATAATGTTAATTTCAGTTATCTTCTTAAAATTAGGCAAAAACACCCATTTCGTCCCCAAACTTTGCAGTTGCTGTCAATTACGTCCCCAATCATTTTTTGTTGTTCGTTCCCAATCTTTCAAATTTTGGTTAATTTTATTCTTTGCTCTTACTTTAGCCAAATATTATCGATAGAATCTATGTGGCTAACGATATATAATGTAAAATTGATAGAAAAAAAAACTCAAATCATAACTCAGATTGAAAAACATAGTCTGTCGTTAATTTACTAAAAAAAATTAGTCAAATGATAAAATTGACGAAAATGTGAAAGATTGGGGACGAAATTGACAGTTGGTGTAAAGTTTGGGGACGAAATTAGTACTTTTGCCCTTAAAATTATTTAGGTCAATTATACTACCCTCAATCTTTCCTTATTTTGTATCAATTATACTTCTAATTTGGAGATACAATTGACTCAAATATGAAATATTTAGAATACAATTAACTAAAAATATAAAATATTGAGGGTACAATTTGCTCAAAGAAAACTTTGAAAAGTATACTTTGGAAGTACCAAAAGTACTTTTGCCTAAAATAGAATTAGTAAACATAAATTAGTCTTTAAAAAAGAATGGGTAAACATAAAATAATGAGTAAACTAAACTTTCATGTACCAAACACTTTCCTATATTAAAATTTTCCCTTTCTCTTTCTGCTCTTTAGTTTCATCTTGTTTTTCTTGGAAACAATTCTGTTTCACATTATAAAACATTTCAAAACATCACTTTCAAATATTTTGTAACTTAAAAGAGTGGGTCATGTAAGGAAATAAAGGGAGAATACATATGTATTGACAGTTATAACGTTCAAACAGACTTGACTTGATATATATATACATAGTGCCATGGGACCAAATAAAAGAAATAAATGCAATTCACATAACATTAATTAATTGAGACTGACCCAGCAAGAAGACCTGAATTATTATTATTATTATTTCAATTAGTATATTATTATTATAATAATTATAAGCTTTTCAAATTGCAATGTGAACTGCAAATTAAAATCAAAGTTTTTGCAATTTTGGGTTAGGTAACCATCACTAATTGTTGGTCTACGCGTGAAAACAAAAATTTCAATACAGACAAGAACCTATAAAATGTGAAAAAATGGTCCTTTCTTACATCTATCTCGGCATAACGTAAATTTGTTCACAAGATATAGAAAAACTAATTACAACATGCCAAGTACAATTTCCTACATACAATGCAACAAGTCTTATACGTGCTTTTGACGTCGAATATACATATATATAAAGATTTAATATTTAGTATATTTATAATAGGAATTGTCGTCACCTGAATGTGTCTACTCTTTCTTATGTTCAAATATTGTGTTCTAGATGCATATGGATTTACTTATACGGTTCTTTTTTCTATAATGTCAAACAATATAATAGAGACAAAAAAAGGAAGACCTCTTTTATTACTCTTTGTTTTCTTAAATGTCTTAAAAAAAGTTATATATAGGGATGATGAAAATACTCAAATCTAATTAGATTCTGAAATTTTATTTTATGAATTTCAATCTGGACCTAAACTTAATTTTAATGGGTTCGGATTCGAGTCTGAGTATAGTGCTACCTTACTGGTTTTTATTCATACACTACTACTAATAATAAATATTTATTTTTATATAAAAAATATAATACTTTAAAACTTTTTATTTAAAATATATTAAATTGTAAGGATAAAATATTAAATATTTCATAAATATTGAAATATTTTAATAATACATTCTATTTATGGTTTATTTTTTTTTATTGTTAGGCCTTATATAATTGATAAAAAAAAAAGTTTAGGGATCCAACTGATCAAACTTATTTGTCTCATAATTTGAGGGCATTGGCAATCTTTTTGTCTAACTTTTTTAAAAATAATATTCAAAGCCATGTCATGTCACATATTTAAGACTTTAATTATATAACAAACAAAACATTTGTAATCAAAATAAATTTTTAGCCATGCATTTTCTCAAAGAGAGGTCTCAACCTTATTGAAAATAGGGAAAAGGCAAAAGTCCTCTTTTGGTCCTCAAATTTTATGTCAACTTTCAATTTCGTCCTCGATATTTCACATTTTGGTCAATTTCATCATCCTTTGATTAAGTTTTTTTTTTCCATAAATTAATGATAGATTTCATTCTGTTTTTTAATCTGAGTTATGATTTAATTTGAGTTTCTTTCTTTTAATCAATTTTACATAACATGTAATTTTTCACGCAGAATCTTTCATCAATGTTTGTCTAAAGTAAGAGCAAATGATGAAATTTACTAAAATGTGAAATGTTGCGGACAAAATTGATAACAAAAATATTGGAGACAAAATTGAAAGTTAATGTAAAGTTTGAGGACTCAAACTGGTGCTTTTGCTTATAGAAAAAAAAAACTTACAGCTTCTTGTTGTTGTTGGAGATGGATACTAGGATTAGGGTTGTTGGGATGATGAGTAATAGTAGGAAGACGAAACTCATGCATCATCCAGTCAGTCTTAGAGGCTTTGGCAGCAGTCCCTTGATAATACACCAAAGATTTCTTGAGACCAATAATATTAATATTAATGCACTCATTAATATTATTATTATTATAATTACTATTAGGATGTGATGATGATGATGATGAGTGATTAATGGGTTTGTCTATTCCTGTTGCCTTCCAAAATCCTGACCCTGTCACTCTATTTGGCCTTATGCTGTTCTTGTATTTCCTCCCTCTTTTGCAAAAGAAGTACCACTCCTTTGAATTCTTCTGCCCTATACTCCCTTCTAATTCTTCAACATAAAGTTCAATATGTATTAGTTTACTTACAATAAAAAAGTAGATCTTCTATCTTATTGAGTGAAGTGTCTATGGAATGGTGTAGAAAAAAAGTTAAATGATCATTTTGATCTTCAAACTATAAGGGGTCGTAAGTTTCATTTCGGTGCTAAGATTATTTTCTTGTTCCGTTTTAATCCTCAAATTTTCACATTTGTTTTGTTTAATTTTGGTCCTCATCAAAATGTGATTTTGTATGATTGATAATTGAGATGAACTATTTTTCTTTCATATGTGTCATAAGTGAGTTGACAAAGAGAAAAAGAAAAATATTCATCATTAGTCACAAATTAAATATATACAAATTTATGGTTGATTTTTCTTTCAAAGAATGAAAGTGAATGAAAGTTTTTCTTTCTTTCGGCCAAAAAAAAAAAAGAAATTTTTTCTTTCTCTTTTTGCCAACTCACTTATTATACACATATGAGAGAGAAATTGTTTATTTCAGCTATATATCAAAGTTAAAAATAACTGCAAAAATTAGATGAAATCACATTTTAAGGACAAAACGAGACTAATGAGAAAGTTTGAAGACCAAAATGAAACAAAAATTAATTTGATGACCAAAATAAAACATCCCATAATTTGAGGACTAAAATGACTATTTGATCAAAAAGCGCTTCACATAATAACTTCGTATATATATATTCACTCTCTCACTTTCAATTTAGATACAAAAAGATCTATGTCAATTAATGCATGAAATCAATAATAAAAGCAGATCCTCTAAATTATTATGAAGCGTTTATGAAAAGAAAAAAATTTACTTCAACAAATTCCATAGCTTCTTTTACTTTTGAGAATCTATCTCCATTCTCCAATATATCCAAATACAGATAAAATTAGCTTCTCTTACTTAAGATGATCCGTTTCTAATACATATACATAATTTGGTCTCTGAAAGATCACTGAGCTGACAAATCAGTCCTTAAAAGATTGAAATATATAGTTTAGTCCTTGAAAAATCAAAAGGGTAAAAAGAAATAATTAATATACCGTTTTAATCTTTCAAGGACTAAAAAGTATACCATTTCGATCTTTCAGGAACTAAATTGTACATTTCTATCTTCCAAGGACTGAGTTGTCAGCTTGATGATCTTTCAAGGACCAAATTGTTAGTTTACTCATAAAAGATAATACATGTGAATTATGCATGAAATCAATATATATATATATATATAAATGAAAATTGATTACTTGGAAGATCCCAAGGATCGTATTTATAGATATCAATCTGCTTGATGAGATCCATTCGAATAGGCTTTTTCTCCACCTTTCGTCGCAGATAAAATCCTACAAGTTCTTCATCTGTGGGATGAAATCTAAACCCTGGAAGCAAATTTCCTTCTTCTTCTTCTTCTTCACCATCATTATCTGCTGCTAATAATAATAATTCCTTCTTGTTATTTTCTTCTGATGACCTATTCATCGATATAATCACCTTCTTGTTGTTACCCTCCTCCTCTATATTAATTAACTCCATATATATATATATATATATATATATGTATATGTGTTTTAATATATTCTTTCCTCCTTTGGAAGCTACACTTTGAAGATTTTGATGACTGAAGTCTCAACCTCACAATCTTTATATATAAATATTAATCTTGATATCACATAGATACCACTACTACCTTGCTATAGCAGTTGGAGTCAAGTCAAACATTTCGATTATGACATTTAATTTAGGCCAAAATCTTATTTTGGTTCCTAATGTTTATCTTAAATTTCACTTTGCTCTCTAATATTTTTTTTTGTTCTGTTTTTGTCTTTAATATTTCTCAAAAATTTCGTTGTGGTCCTTAATTAATAAGTTTCAAGATTGGTTCCTAACTACTGAATATGCTTATATTTCTCGTGTTTCAAGTTTAAATGTGATGAAATTAAAACTACAGGTTATTCTTGGCGAGTTCTTTTTCTACTCAATTATGACAATTGGCAAACATTGTGAAACTGAGCTCGAAAATAGATCGTTTGTTTCATAAAGTTGGTTATATTTTTTTCATTTCAAGTTAAAAGTTTGACAAAAACAAAACTATAGGTTACTTTTAGTGAACATTTTCTTTGCCCAATTGGAATCGTCAATAAATGAGGTCAAATAATACTCCAAAAGTGAGGGTTTGGTCAAAACAATAATTCCAACTTTCAAAGATTGTTTGATCTTATTTTCCAACGGTCCCAATTGAGGAGAAAAAGAATTCGTCAAGAGTAACTCATATTTTCGATTTTTGTCATATTCAAAATTAAAATGAGAGAGATATGATCAACTTCATGAACTAAGCATCCCACTTTGGGGTCTAATTTTAGGCCCAATTTGACCTCTCTTTTCTTTCCTGCAGTTTCAACTAGGTGTAGAGAAAGAACTCATCAAGAGTAATCTGTAACTCTAATTTTGTCGCATTCATACTTGAAACAAGAGAGATATGACCAAATTTAGTAGTTATGAACCAAAACATAACTGTTGGTAAACATTATTAAGGACCAAAGTGGAATAAAAAAACTTTAAGGACCAAAACAAAATTTAAGGTAAATATTGGAGACCAAAATGAGATTTTAACCATTAAATTACACAAGTATATAATTATCTTACCATTAATTTACGTAAGTTATGATTAATATCTAGGAAGCATGGACACTGACACGGACACGAGACACGACACAGACACGGACACAGCGACACGCTAAACTTTTAAAATTACGCGACACGACACGGCATATATTTATATATAAAAATAATTAAATCTTCATCATTTTTAATGAAAAATTTGAAAATAACAATTTTTATTCATAATATATGTCATATCTATTATTATTTTATTTTTTCTGTTATATTAAAGTTATAGAAAATTGATTTATATTCTAAAATTTATGAATATGTGTCGTGTCGGTGTCGTACGGGTGTCAGACACTGACACGTGTCTGACACGGCGACACACCCTTAAAATGAAGTGTCCATGCTTCCTAGATTAATATCAAATTAATTAGCTAGGATTTTGGAATAAATTAGTGGATAAAATTATATATATTCACTTTTTGATGAATATGACTCTCACTAAAAACGAATTGTTTTATGTTTTCCATATCAAATTAATTAATATTCCGGTGAAATTGATTAAGTTTATATATATATATATATTTAGATATATTATATTGACGAGTTGAAATTTAAAAGTGAAATCTTTAGAAAAATTTCTATTCCGGGTCGTAGTAGATAGTTAGACTTTCAATTTGGTCCTCTTCATTATTTTTTTAATTTTAACTTGGCTCCACCATTACTGAACTTATTATATATGTATGTTACATTATTGCCCTTCATTTTGAACATTATTTGTTGCCCGTCAGCACGTATATTATTAAAGTTAACATTAAATATTTTAGATGTAGATGAAATGAGAAGAAAAGGAAAATGTCAAAGTGCAATACCGTACGTAAATATTTTACAGACTCAAGTGTCTAGAGAAAAAAAAAAGGCCAAAGTACAAATTTGACCCCATATCCTTTGTTCAGTTTTCAATTTTATTTAATATCTCTTTTTTGTTGCACTTTTGGTCTTATAAATTTGCAAAATGTCCCAATTTGATCCCATATCATTTTTCGTCCAAGTTGGAGGATAAGTCTTATATCTTTGTCAAAAATTCCACCGTTTAGTTTCACTTAACCCAAATATATATGAGACTAATAATTCTGCACTTGACTCAAAGATATGTGACCAAGTATATAATAAAAAAATATATATGAAAGTAAATTAAGATCTGACCCAAAGATATCGACCAAAAAATTCAACAAAAAAAGATATGGCACCAATTTGAAAATTGAACAAAAGATATATGACTAAATTTATATTTTGACAAAAAATGATGATTTGTGCTGCAGAAGCCGAATTAATAGAAAGTCTACTTCGAACATTTTTTTTTTCATTAGATTAATTAGAACCGTACATGAAAAGATTTTGGTCATGTCTTAAGAAGGAAGTGATCCAAACTTGACAAGTTTCTGACCTCATTATGATACCATAATTTCTATGCTCCCATGAGAGCCTAAGGGGTTAACTTAACTGTATGTGGAAGGTGAGAAGCCATGACAAGGGAATTTTTGAAAATTTCTTAGCTTTCATATAGCCAAAACCATTAAAAGCAAGTCCATCTATGTGGGCACGAATTTGACTATTTATACAACATATGGAGGGAATGGGGTACATTTTTTTCAACGACGAAAAAGTCAAAGAATCTTTCAAACACATCAATGTGCAAGGTAGAAAAAAATATCTTATAATTTACACTCTTGACCAAAAAAGAAAAAGTATCTTGTAACCCAAAAAATAAATTCAATAGAAACATAATTAGCTCATATGCCAAGAATTATGATGAGTATAAATCAATATTATATATATGATTTTAGGAGTTTTTGATGATTAATTTTCTGAAGTACTCCCTCCGTCCCTTTCTATCTGCTTTTTAAGGTTGTTGCACACAAACTAATATAATGATTAAATCACTAAAGTTAATGTAAAATCTAAAATAAAAAGACTATATTACCCTTATTAAATTAGACTTAATTATATCATCAATTTAATGCTCATATTTCAAAAATTAAATTCCTCCAACTAATTTAAATACTCTCACAATTTTTTTATGAAACCTACTCCAATTGATTACTACAGAACCCCAAAATAATTCTCTACCAAAAGTCAAATCGTCCATTATGACTATAATATTAAATAGGGATAAAATGGTAAAAAA
>QANZ01019712.1:104692-121247 GCA_003254925.1 Chamaecrista fasciculata
ATTAGAAGTGTGAAAATTAAAAGACCAAATAATAAGTTTTCACTTTCTTAAATCTCATCTACTACTTTCTCTCTCTCTCATTATCTATACAGTTAGTCAATTATCAAGTTCCACGTATTTATTTCTATTTTTTTTATTTTTAATTTAATTATTTTTTACCAACCAAAAGTATCCTTACACATATAATATAGTATAGATAATCACCACAATTTAAATCCTCTATAGTGTATTATTGGTGAAATGCAGAGAGAGAAAGTGAACCCCTATGACACTTTCTCTCTCTAACCTATTCATATCTCTCTCAACACTACACCCTTAAAGTTCTATAGAGAACCCGAATTGATAATCACCAATTTCTAACTAAGATGGTGAAATATCTTTTCATCATCATTGTTAGTTAGAATGTACAATAAACTCATCCAAAAATGAGGTAAATTGGATAAAACTGTTTTGAGAACGAAAGTTCTTTAAGAAATTTATTTCTTAAAGAAAATAGGTTCCTAATTACTTAGGTCCCTTAACAAATTCTTTAAGAAAAATGTTCTTTCGAAAAGAAAAGGATAAAATGCGAAATATTAAAGAGTTGAAGGAAAGAGAGAATTATACGGTAAATTTATAGTGATTCAAATAAAGGGTATCTTCTATATATCCTGTATTCACTCCTCTATATATCACCTATGGATCTTCTATTGTACAACATTGGTGTTGTAGAGCATAAAACCAATAATATTAAGCCGTGTGTGGTCCTCTCTTGTACAATATGATGATCCTCTTACCCATATATCCTCCAAGGACCACAATCAGTTTTTTTAGTTATCTTTTAGGGTAATTTACGTTTTGGCACCTTGTAGTTTAGTCGTATTCCACATTGGTACTATAATTTAAAAAGTGACATTCTGCTACCATATATGGTATTCTCTCTTAATACTTTGGTATTCTGAGCTTTAATTATGTTAGAAAATTAAGGAAAATTGGCATTTTTGGGGTTATTTTGTAATTTTAACTATCTTTAGGGGATAAAAGGAAATTTTAATGCAAGAATAAGAGGCTAAAATTACTAAAATACCTAAAAATATTTAAATATCTTCAAAATAGTCCTTAAAAACACAAAATTCTAGAAATATAATTTATTGACAAAATTGTATTCCGTTGGATTTGTTGCGATGAGTAGGTTCTAGATATACAATTTATTTTCGAAAAATATATCTCTTATCAATTATTAATTATTTCCTACTCGAAAGTACTATATTACAATGTCATAATAAGAAGTTATGTGAAAATTTTTAACTCCGTTTGCTCTCAAATTTTTACCACAAGCTTATAAAGTTATGTAGATCTCAAATATAACAATTAAAATTTTAAACTATCGGGTTTACTAATTTTTAAAAAATCTAAACTAAAAACTCCTAAATTAAAAAAATATGGGCCTTTGTTGCCCCGTGGTTTTTAGGTTTTTTCTTTGTGTTTTGCTCTTTTTGAGCCTCTTTATTGTACCCAAAAAAAAAATACTAAATTTAGTATATTTAAATATACTATTTTGAAGATATTTAAATATTTTTGAGTCTTCTAGTAATTTTAGCCTCTTTTTCCTGCATTAAAATTTCCTTTTATCCCCCCAAAATGGTTAAAATATACAAAATAGCCCCAAAAATGTCAGTTTTCATTAGTTTTCTAATGGAATTAAAGCTCAGGGTACCAAACTATTAACGGAGAATACCACATAGTACTAGAATATCACTTTTTTAAACCACAGGGTACCAAAGTGAAATATGACCAAACTATATGGTATTAAAAATGTAGTTTATCCTATCTTTTATAGTTACACCAAATAAATTATAAATCTCACAATGTAGTCTAAGGGTTTTGCAATTTAAACAACAATTAAGTTAATTAGTTTGCTTCGATTAATCATCTAAATTAAAAGAGTAAAAGTAACTATATATTGTTGAAGTTAAATTTCATTCTAACAGCTTAATTAATTGGAATAAGTTCTTGATGTACGAGGACTTTCAGATCAATTCATAAGAATTATTATATATATAACAGTATTACACACACAAATTAAGCAGTATATATATAAATTTTGTATGTCCTAATGGGCACGTAAATATGTATGTAAAATTTAAAATATTTTAGTTAAAAATATATAACAATGACATCAGTAGATCAGTCTATATGAACCAATTCGTTAACTCAATAAAAAAGAAAAGACCAAATATTAAATTTCTTCTCATTTTAATTATTACATGTAATATTTTTATCTTAGTATAAGTGAGAGGACGACCAGAAAGCTCCTCCCACATATAATATAGTATAGATATAGATATAGATATATATTAATTATTCCTCCAATTTCTATATATATATATATAATATTCACTACTTGCGGGAGCTAGTATGTAATTTTAAGTTGAAAAATTACCCAACTTGTTTGTCCAATATATTGACATTTCTTTTACTTCTCACATAATTAATTCAACGTTTTAATCAATTAACATGCACCCATAAAGCATGAAGAAAATGAAAAATAAGAAATTAAACATGGGGCAAGAGAGAACACACAGTGTGAACAAATTAATTATGAAATTAATTGGATAAGTAGAATATCAAATATTCAACTATACTTTAATAGTATACTTTAATAGCATCCTTAATTGGATTAGTTATTTTTTTTAGGCCAAAATGCACAAACATCCCTTGAGTTTTAGGTCAGGTGCACATAACACTTCTGAGACTTCAATTTGTACAAATAGATTCTCTGAGTTTTCAATTACCTGCAAATAGCACAATTCTGTACCACAAAGTGAGGGTAGAATAGTAATTTTATTAAAAAAATGAGGCCAAAGTCCTATTTTTATCCCTCAAGTTTGCTAAAAATTCTATTTTGACCCCTTATCTTTTTTTCGATCCGTTTTGGTCTTTCAAGTTTCTAAAAAATTTTAACCGTTAGTTGCTTTCTCTTTTCCATCTATTTTTCCATTAAAAAAAAAGGCAAAAGCTAACTTTTAAATCTAAAAAATTTTACTTTTTCACATTAAAGTCACCAAAACGTAATAATTGAACCCTATCGATTTCTTTCTTCTTCTTCTTCCTCCTTTTGGTTCTTCCATCTTCTTCATTTCCCACCATAAAAAACAACACAGACAATTTCTAAAAGAAAAAAACGTCTTCTTCTCCTGATCTCCTCCTACTCCTCCTTCTTCTCGCCATGGATGCCGGCGGCGGTGGAATCCAGCGGCAGCCGGTGTTGTGAAGAAGAAGGAGAAGATTGTGATGGTGAACTGCCGGCGTGGTTGCTGTGAAGAAGAAGAAATTGTAATGGCGTCGGAGTCGCCCGGCGACGGTGTTGTGATGTAGATGAAGGACAAGATTGTGTTGATAGGTTGCCATCGGCGGTGATGAGAAGAAGAAGAAGAAGAAGTTCACAGAAGATGAAGAGGAGGCGCATTTCAATTTCACTGTGTTTTTTATTTTGGAGGAAAATTTATTAAAATCCCAATACATTTCATTTTTCTCACATTTTGATCATATTATGAAGAAAGGAGACCTTAATGCAAAACAATAAAAATTTTAGGGGCATGTAAACCATTTTTTTCTTTTTTTTTTTTAACAGAAAAAGTGGATGGAAATTGGGAAGGGACTAATGGTAGAACTTTTTGAAAACTTGAGGGATCAAAACAAAACTTTAAACAAACTTGAGGGACCAAAATAGGATTTTTGCCTAATTTTTTAATAAAATTACTATTATACCCTCACTTATGTGGTACAAAATGGTATTATATTTGCACGTAACTAAAAACTCATGAGTTTATTTGCACAAATTAAAAACTCAAGGGTGTTATGTGCACCTTACCTAAAAGTTATGAGTGTCATGTGTGTTATAGTAGTGAGTAGTGACTATCGAGAGGTTTGAATAATTAATGCAAAAGGTTTTATTTAAGTTCATATTCTTAGTCCAGCATATATATATATATATATATATGCATGTATATATATGGTTCATTTTCTTTCCCGTTTACTTTTTCTTTTCTCGTGGTTTCAATTAATTAACTCTTAGAACACTGTCTTCTTGGCCACGAAAAGAAATGATGATAATAATAAATAATTTTCTTACAATTATTATTGATTTTGTTGTACTCTCAGCACATCAACAAATGAATTTTTCTTTTTGATATTTTACTTTTATTATATGAAAATGCATAGGCAATAAGTCATCACTAAGGGGTGGACAATGGGTTGGGATGACAAGTAACATGTAAAATTTAAGAATGATTAATCCATAGAATTGTAGATCGGGTTGGAGATTTATAGTTTTAAGAATCAATTTAACTCGTAAATCCACACATAATTTATTTATTTATTATATATTTATGTTTTTATTTATATTTTTGTATATTTTTTAATTTTTAATTTATTTATATTTTTAATTCTTTATAATCAAGATATTTTAATTTTAAAATTTATATAATTAGTATATGATACATCACTATTTGGGCGTACGCCTAAACGGCCCTCGCACCGGGCCTCTTCTCCCCTCCGCACCTTGCGAAGCGCCCTCGAGTCAATCGGGCGCCCTAAACACACTTAGGGGCGGTCATGATCCATCCTGGAGCATGGCGCCCGTCCCCAAAATGACACGTGGCCACCCACGATCACCCTGCTCCGCAATCCACGCTACGGGAGATCGTGGGCTGCGAACCAGCTCACCCACGATCTCCAGTTCCTAGGCGCCCGCCTAGCGACACAACACGCAATCACCCACGATTGCCTTGCTCCGCAAATCTCGGCCTCCACCATCTTCGCTGGTGGAGATCGTGTCCAGTACGTGGTCCGCCCCGCACGCTGACCACCCCTCTCCTCCCTGCTCTATAAATAGAGCCCATCTCACCAGTTCAAGGTTAGCTACTTCTTACACTCTGAAATTCTCTTACTCTCTGATTACTCTCTTACTAACTTGAGCGTCGGAGTACACTTCGCAGGGCCCCCCTGTGAAGCTCTTGCAGGTTCTTGCTCAACACTTGGCTCTCGCAGCCCTCTCCGGTGAACTAGGTAAGTGCCAGTCATTTTCCAGTTTATCATTGGCGCCGTCCGTGGGGACTCCACCTCCTCACTTGCTGAACTTTACGGGCTCTCACGCTCGTCCTCTATTGCTTTTTCTTTACAAAAGGTAACTCACCAACGTTTACCTTGTTGAACTAGGTGATCTCTGCTTTTCTATGGCTCACAGCGACTCCCCTCGCGATCCGCTCTTGGACGAACCCTCTGATTCCCAGGAGCACGCCCTAGGCTCCCAGGAGAATCAGGAGCAAGAGGAACATCGAGAAGAGGGAGCGCCCTCTCGGGTTGCACCACCAACCGATATGGGCGCGACGGGCCAGACCTTCCAGGCCATGGACATTATGGCAATCTTTCGTAGCATGATGAGGGAGCAGACAGAATCCCTACGTCGTGAATTCCAGAGCCTGTCGGTTCACAGTAGGGGTGTTCATTGGGTTGGGCCAACCCGCCAACCCGCTAAAACCAACCCAACCCACTTGTTTGGGTTGGTTTGGGTTGGGCTGGCGGGTTGGTTTGGGTTCAAAAAGTTNCTGCTGGTTTCGAAGACGAGCCGGGCACCTTCATCCCCCAGAAGGGACCGTTTGCCGTATCCATCCAGCGCGATATCGTGCCCCAGGGCTTCAAGATGCCCGTGAAGATGGTCCCCTACGAGCCAACTGCAGACCCAAATCTGCACTTGAAGGCGTTCCATGCAAACGTCCAACTGGCCTCACTCACTGAAGGGAAGAAGTGCAAGCTCTTTCCTACCACTCTTGGTCAAGAAGGACTTCATTGGTACGCCCGCCTCCCAGATTATTCTATACATAACTTCGACGAGCTGGAGGCTGCCTTCCTAAAGCGCTTTGCCACCAGTATCGTTTACAAGAAACCATCTACGGTCATGGCGGACCTCATTCAGGGCTCCAGCGAGAGCCTCCGGGACTTCCTTAAGCGCTTCTCCGAGCGCTGCCACGAGGTGGAAGACTTAGAAGACAGCGTGGCCATACACGACTTCAAACAGGGCTTACGCCCGGGCAACGTATCAAACGAGTTGGCGCTCGCCAACCCCAAAACCCTGGACGCACTGTTGAAGCAGGTTCGGGATTTCATTCTAAAGGAGGACAACCAGGTCGCCTCCAAGAGCCGCTTCAGCAAGCTGAAGGATATGCAAAACGCCCAGACAAGCACCCGGACTCAACCCGCCAATGGGAATGGCAATGGGAGATGGAAGAGGCACGACCGCTCTTCCAACTCTTCCCCAGGGGCCCAGCGCACGCCCTTCACGGGCAAGTTCCCGACATACCACATCCTGACCGTCTCCAGGTCAGAGATCCTGCGCGCCTGCGGATCCCTCGAGTTCTTTCTGGTAGCCCGGCCCCTCCCGGTAAAGACCGGCCGCCCACGGGACACAAGCAAACATTGCCGTTATCACAACGGCTATGGCCACACTACAGATGAGTGCATCTCTCTGAAGGATGCAATCGAGCAGCTAATCCGAGACGGCCATCTGGCCGAGTACAAGCAGAAAAAGCGGCCGGAGTCTGATGGGGACGCCTCCCATCAGAAGAACAGGAAGGTCGCTGAGGGCGGAAGTGGCGGCTCGAAGCATTCTGAGGCGCCCGCCCGCAACGTCGTGAACACCATCTCTGGGGGAATACACATGCACAAGACCCCCCACAGCCGAAAGCAAATCATGCGCTCCATCATGTGCATGCATTACACGAGCGTCAAGCGCTCGCACGAAGACATCCACGCGCCTATCACTTTCACCCACGACGAGCTCAAGCCCGTGGAGTATGATGAGCCTATGGTTATAACGGCGCGCATAGGCGAGATCGACGTACGGCGCGTGCTGGTAGATCAAGGATCCTCCTCAGACATCCTCTACTTTCACGCCTTCGAGCACCTGGGCATCCCGCTGAGCGCCCTGAAGCCTTTCAACGAGCCTCTGATTGGCTTCGCTGGGACAAGGACGCCCGCCGAAGGGGTACTCGAAACCAAGCTCACCCTCGAGGGTGATGGCGACCCGCCGAGGACCGCAGCTACATACGCCAGCTTCATCGTTGTAGCCGCTCCTTCAGCATACAACGCAATCCTCGGGCGCTCCAGTCTCAACGCTTTCAGAGCAGTGATCTCCACTGCCCACCTACTCATGAAATTCCCTACACGTTGGGGAACTGCGAGTATAAGGGGAGATCAACTCGAAGGTCGCCGCTGCTATGCCACAAGCCTGGCTCGCGTGATGATCGATCCCGGGTATCAGACCCGCCGACTAATGGAAGGGGTTCCAGACTCCCCTCCCCCGGAGCCCGCCGGGGAGGACACAGACATGGGCACGTCAGAGATCACAGACCTCCGCGACGAGGTATACCACATCAGTGGCTGACGCTCCTTCACTTAGCAACTACTTCTAGTGGGTGGATTAGCCGCCCGGCCTTAAGATTAGTTGTTTTTCATTTTCATGTCTATGTTTATTTCCCTTTCCTACAAAATGCTTAAGGCCCCCCTTATGTCATTCTAATTGTACGCTCCGACCTACACATGGCGGACGCCCATTTTATCAGATTAATGAAATCATTTATTCAATGAACTCATTTTCCACTACATCTCTTTACTTATACGCATTTTATCTGTCGTACTAGGTCGAGGGCGCACGCCCCAAACCTTCGGACACACTCGTCCAAATTCACTTCCCCGGGCACCCGGAGAGAACAGTGAGCATCTCTGCGGATTTACCCGCTCAAGAACAAGCCAGGCTATCTGACTTTCTGCTCGCCAACGGCGACATTTTTGCGTGGTCTGCGTCGGACATGCCCGGCGTCGACCCCCAGTTGGTCATGCACTCTCTCGATGTTGATGACCGCCCGGGAATCTTTCAGAAGAAACGCGTCCTGGGGCTAGAGCGGCAGCTTGCCGCCAAAGAAGAAGTGAACAAATTGCTGGCGGCCGGGTTCATTCGGGAAACCAAGTACCCCACCTGGCTGTCCAACGTCGTCCTTGTCCCCAAGCCCAACGGCAAATGGCGGATGTGTGTGGACTTCACAGACCTTAACAAGGCGACCCCCAAGGACCTTCACCCACTCCCCAGCATCGATAAGTTGGTGGACAACACCTGTGGGTACGCCACCTTGAGCTTCCTTGATGCTTTTTCGGGATACAATCAGATCAAGATGAATCCCAAGGACGTCGACAAGACGGCCTTTATCACTGAACAGGGCATCTACTGTTACAACGTCATGCCCTTCGGCCTGAAGAACGCGGGCGCCACGTACCAACGTATGATGGACAGGTTCTTCCAAGACAACATCGGGAAAAACATCGAGGTCTACGTTGACGACATGGTCGTCAAGACGAAGGCTGGTGGCGACCACCTCGTTGACCTACAGGAGATCTTCCAGATCCTCCGCCACTACCGATTGAGGCTCAACCCCGCCAAGTGCGCTTTCGGGGTCGCCGGGGGCAAGTTCTTAGGCTTCATGATCTCCCAACGTGGGATAGAGGCCAACCCGGACCAGTGCCAGGCCATCATTGACATGGCGTCCCCAAAGACGTTAAAGGAGGTACAACGCCTCAACGGGCGCATAGCGGCGCTCCACCGCTTCTTGGCAAGATCGGGCGACCGGTGCTTACCCTTCTTTAAAACTCTTAAAGGAGGGAAGAACTTCACATGGACGGCTGAATGTGAAGAGGCGTTCCAGCAATTGAAGGCGTACCTGAGCAGGCCGCCTATCCTCACCACCCCTTTGCCCGGCAAGCCTATCTACGTTTACTTGGCTGCAACCGATGTGGCAGTCAGCTCCGTCCTGATCATCGAGGAAAAGGATGAGCAGCGCCCCATTTACTTCTCAAGTAAAGTCCTCACGGGCGCCGAGACACGATATCACCTACTCGAAAAGCTCGTGTACGCCCTCCTTGTTTCCACAAGGAAGCTGCGACCGTATTACCAACAGTACGTGATCATCGTTCGCACCGACCGCCCTATGAGGCAGATCATTCACCAGCCCGACATCGCCGGCCGCCTGGTCAATTGGTCGATTGAGCTCTCTGAATTCGGCCTGTCTTTCGAGCCACGACGCGCCATCAAAGGCCAGGCTTTGGCTGACTTTGTCGCAGAGATGACGCCCGCCAATCCTACCCTCATCGTGTGGAACCTCTACATCGATGGGGCCTCATCCGCCAAGCTCCGTGGCGCGGGCGTGATTGTTGAATCCCCTGATGGTTACAGCATTGAACAGGCCATCGACATACGTTTCCCGGCCACGAACAATCAGGCCGAATACGAGGCGCTCATCGCGGCCCTCGAACTCGCCGTGGGCATGGGCGCCCAGGACATCCACGTCTATAGCGACTCCCAGCTGGTGGTCGGTCACATGAAGGGAGACTTCGAGGCCAAAGAGCCCACCATCCTCAAGTACGTGGAAAAAGCCAAGTACATCCTGCGCCATCATATCCGGGCCGCCCAATTCTCACACATCTTGCGTTCTAAGAACACTAGAGCGGACGCCCTAGCCAAACTGGCCTCTAAGCCAGATGCTCGGAGTCGCTCCTCCATCATCCGCACTACCTTAGAACGCCCATCAATCGAGGGCCCCATGGTCCTTGCTATCTCAACAACGGCTGATTGGCGCACGCCCATCATGTCCTACATTCGGGATGGCACCCTCCCAGCAGACCGAAACGAAGCTCGAAAAGTGGTGCGCCGAGCTGCGCATTACTTCCTCTGGGGGAATGATCTTTATCGGCGAGGTCACTCCATGCCCTGCCTCAGATGCGTAGGGCCAAACGACGCCCGCCTCATTCTCGAGGAGCTCCACGAGGGACTCTGCGGTTCACACCAAGCGGCGCCCACCCTCAAACGCAAAGTGCTCATTTCGGGGTACTACTGGCCCACGATCATACGGGACGCCACAGCACTGGTGAAAACTTGCCAAAAGTGCCAGGAGCACGCCAATCGCATCCATATTCCGGGCGAAGACATGCGCCCAATGGAATCCCCTTGGCCATTTGACGTATGGGGGATCGACATCCTCGGGCCGTTTCCGACCGCCACAGGCCAACGCCGGTTCCTCATCGTCGCGATCGACCTTTTCACAAAGTGGATCGAGGCTGAACCGGTAAAATCGATCAGCTCTGCCCAGATGAAAACATTCGTCTTGCAGAACATACTGTCACGTTTTGGCGTCCCGCAGCGAATCATCAGCGACAACGGCCGCCAATTCATCAGTGAATCCTTCCGCGATTTCTGCGCCCAGTATGACATCTCCCTCGGTAACACTTCAGTCGAGCATCCCTCGACCAACGGCCAAACCGAGCTCGCCAACCGCATCATTTTAAATGGGCTGAAGCGCAGACTCGACAACGCCAAAGGCCGTTGGGCGGACGAACTCCCAACCGTCCTCTGGTCCTACCGTATCACCCCTCAAGAATCCACAGGCGAGGCACCTTACACCCTCACGTACGGGTCGCCCGCCATGATTCCAGCTGAGACCGCCTTTCTCTCCGACAGGGTCTTATACTACAATGAGGAGGCAAACCGAGGCTGTCGAGCAATAGCTCTAGACGAACTTGAGGAGGTGCGAGAAATCGCCAGCATCCGCCAGGCCGCCTACAAAGAGCGCATGGCCAAGTATTTCAATAAAAGGGTCAGACACCGATCCTTTGACGTTGGCGACCTCGTTCTTCGCGATGTGGCCAACGACCGCCTGAACCGCTCGCACGGCAAGCTCCATCCCAACTGGGAAGGACCATACCGAGTCACCAGAGTTATCCCTGGTGGCGCGTACGTGCTCTCTACTTTGGACGGCCGCCGCCTGCCTAATACATGGAATTTCGCGAGCCTCAGAAAGTATCTCGACCGCACGGTCAACAATATCACACTTTGATTTCATTTATGTATTTTCACATTTATGTAATCTCTTGTACGCTTTTACATGTTGCAATTACCTACTTTGTGTAACGATCGCCAATACACTACATCAATATAACTATGGCATTCTCTTGAATTTATTCGATTCATTTACATTCGCGTTTGTTTCAATTACTCTCGCTTAGGCACAGCCTAACTCACAACGTCCCACTACACGTAATATACGCTCCAAAGAAGAGCTCGAAGGCTGGAGGGACGCCTCCATACGCTTTCATTCTGGCGCTCCGCGCGCCCATGAGCCGAGAAGTTGCTCATACGCCATGCTGGTCCATTACCTCGTGGCTGGCTAGCCCAAAAGTCCGATCGCCAACTCAGTTGGGCGGACACACACCCACATACATACACTTGCGCAAATATCAAACACAACAGATATGAAATAACAGCAGTTATACTTATCGAAGCAAAAATAATTGGCCTTATGGCCTGCATTAATCAAGGCCAGACTGGCCACCAAATCTGTTTAAAGGGGCACATACGCCCCATACAAATCCACAATAAAAAAAAAAGAGGGCACACACGCCCAGAAAAATTCAGAACGGGGAACACCCCCGAGATTACAAGTTCAGGACGCTCTAATCGTCCAGAATCACCGGCCCGCCATCTCCCGGAGCATGATCGCCGCTGCCCTCTGCACCCCCGCTGTCCGGGACGATCAACATTTGCTCGACGTCCGGCTCATTCCCCGCGGTGCTCTGGACGTCCGCCGGGGGCACATAACCTTCATCCCCTGGTCTGAGAGGGGACCGCCCTTCCTGAACCTCCAGCGCGTGGATGGTCCAATCTTCCGGCAGATCAGGCATTGGCGTCCCTGGCTCATCATCGTCCGCGCGCATCCGAATCTCCTCCCCGCCTCGTCCATCGGGCAACAACTCAAAAGTATAGTCGATGCCCGCCTCGTTCTGCCCCGGGTTCAAGAAGCTCAATTGCTTCCGGCAGTTCTCGAACCCCCGTGACGTGGCTTGGAGGTAAAACCAATACCACTGGCGGCGTTCGTCTCGGCGCGCGCGCTCTAATCTCTAGGCCTCCCCCGCCCGGTACACCTCCAGCTCTGCTTTGGCGGCCGCAGCCTCCCCCCGCTGCACACCCGCCTCCTGCTCCGCCTTCTTCCTCCTCTCCCTCTCCTTCTTCTTCTCCTCCTCAAGCTTCTTCATCTCGGCCCGCCCGGCCTGAGCCTCCTCCACCGCCTTGTCCCTAGCAGCTTCCAGTGCTTTCAGCTGCTCAGCCCCGCCAGCCGTTCGGGCCTCCTCCCTCAGGCGGGCCACCTCCTTGGCCAGATTGTGGGACAGCGTCTGCGCCGCGTGACTGGCCACGGACGCCATCATACCATACGCTGCCGCATAATCCGCTGGCGGCCGCTTGTAGGCATCAGCCACCAGAGTGTCATGCCACTCGTAGGTACCATTGGAGTAGAGGGATTGGATAGAGGCAATTCCTGAAAATCGCCCGCTGAATGGTCGCGCCGGTAAATAAGGGAACTCAGCTTCCCCATTCTCGTTGACTCTCCGGGCGTCCGGCATCTCCATCCGGGGGTTGCTCGGGCCGTCGCCATCTGGATGGCTCACCTTGATGAACCGATCCAACTCAACGTCATCCCAGTGGATGAACATCCCGGGATCTGCTGCGCTGGCAACGCGCGCCCTCTTCGATGGCGGCTCCTCCCCCTCAGCTGGACCCTTCCCCCTCCCGTCCGGCCTCCTCTCCCTCGTTGACGGGCCCCCCGCCTGCCTCAGCCCACCAGGCGCTAACACTGGTGGCCCCGCCCTCCTCCTCGACGGGCTCGCCGACACCTGCCCCGCGCCCCCTGACGCCGTCTGAGCACGGGACGACGGGCCCGCACCCCTTGGCCTTCCCCCTGGCACAACAGGTGGCGCCCTCATTCCTCCGGTGGCCCTGCCCTGCGCCCTCCCTGGCTCCCCACTTCTCTCCGCCCGGCCAACCGCGCCCGAGCTTCCGGCGCCCTGGGCTTCCGGCCTCCTCTGCGCCTCTTTCATTGCTGCAAAACCAATAACACACTCGTTAGACGCAGCCCAAACAACAAAGTCACACATGCAAAAGGAAAGTAAATGTTAGTGTTAGTTAAAATATTACATGTTTGTTCATAGTTTTTGTAAAAAGAGGTTAGCAGCCTATCCGTCCGCCGCTCCTCTTCGCTCAGATGCCCTCTCTTAATAGGGCTAGTCCCTGTGATGGCGTCCGACCACGCCACTGGAAACAACGGGCGATCATCCTCCTCCCTCACCCACCACGGGCTCTCCACATCGTTGTGCACCAGGGGGAAGTATCTATCCTTCCAATTCTTCCAATTGCTAATACTGGCCGGAAACCCAGATAGAGCATCCCCCTTCCTCTGGAGGTTCACCCGCCCGTTGTCCCCGAGCTTCACAGAAAACCAGTACAAGAATAACTTAACTGTGAGCTCCCTGCCCACTGTCCACGCAGCATACTGCAAAAATTTCATGCTCCTCCAGGCGTTCGCCGCCAACTGCGCTGGACAACAGTTGAGGTGATTCAGCACCTCCATCTCGAACTCCGTAAACGGAAGCTCGGAATCGCACTCCCGCAACAGAATTTCGTGAACGATGAACCCACGCCGGTGAGTCCACCACATAGAATTGTTGCCATCCCACACGCCCATGGCCATGCCGCTCGCCTCCCGTTCCGAACCTGGCCCGAAGTACGCCCCTTGGGCCGCCTCCAAATCTTCATCGGTGGCAAATTTGGAGGGCTCTGCTGGCGGCCCCGTGGTCGCCCTCACTTCGGGGTTCCCAAACCCCTCTGCGGCGTCCCACGCCACCTCGTCACGCGCCATGATCAGGCGCTCCCCCTCGGCCGCCGATCCGCTCAGGGGACCTGTTGGTTCTTCTCTCAACATTGGGGGCTCTCCCTCTGAACAGTCCGAGAGCTCCAACACTTGCTCCTCCGACACGTCTACTGGATCGTCTTCCACGTTCAATGGATGAGAAGTCGCCAGATCCATACCCCCTCTGTAGACAGTAAGTGCGCCCGCCCTCTCACTTGCTCTCCTGGCTAGTAACCTAGCCGCCCGCTGCACCGTTTCTTCTAACGACTGTCGAACCTCTTCCAAATCTAAAGAGCTACTGCCCTGTGTAGTCAAACTACTAACTCTACTCAGTTCTTCACCTTCTTCTAACTCCCTAATGACCACCATGGTCTCTAACACTCGCCAGAAAAGTCAAAACACAAGGGATTAGGAGGTACCTGAAGACATAGTACGTTTGGTTGTTAGTTTGAAAGTTGAATAATTTGCGGCGCTCGCCCTGCTTATCAACTACTGCACACTCGTACCCTGGGAACCCTGCAAACAAGAAGGAAACACGTCATCATGACCGTACATTTGACGACCGCCTCACTCACATGAGACGCCCGCTCCACAAACCCAGAAAACCCCAAACGTCACCTTCATCAGAAGGTACGAACACGATGAACAGTCACCCAGAAAACCCAGAAAAACCCAGAAACTCAACACCCTACACCCAAACCCACACCCATTTTTCGCTGCCTCACACTCACAGACTCACCATCCAGCGAACGACAACCGCTCTGTTCAGACACCCAACCCATTTCCGCCATCACCCACGACGGCGGAACACCACCCAGAAAAACACGACACATCAACTTCTAACAGACACAAACCCTAACCCAGCGAATACACTACAGATTCGACGTAAAATACTCACCAGAAAGCCTTGTGCTCGAACGATTCTCCTTCACGATCACTTCTCTCCGTTTTTCGGCGGTGGTTCGACAACTCCGGCGACTGGACTCTTCGGTTTCCTCTCTTCTCTCTCCTCAAATCGCTGGAATGTGTAAAAGTACAAAAGACACAACCTTTGGTCGTTTTATACCCTTGCGAGCGCGGCATACGAGGCGTTTTTTGTTTTTCAAATTTCTGCCTCCCGGGTAGCGACACGTGTCCCTGACAAGACAACCCTACCTACCACTCGCCCGCCCGCCATGATCCACTGACTTTCCGTTTTCCCATGGAAGGCCGCCATTCCTCTTATTTCCTCTGCGCGGGGGACAAGTACTCCCGCACACTTTTGGGCGTTCGCCAATAGACGCGAATACACCGCCCAAGCACGGATCCCATCGCACGCTCTCCAAATCTGTCATCCCGCTCGCCTTAAAGAACAGTACGACGAACGCGCTCGTAGACTTCTTTAAGGAGGGACTTGTGATACATCACTATTTGGGCGTACGCCTAAACGGCCCTCGCACCGGGCCTCTTCTCCCCTCCGCATCTTGCGAAGCGCCCTCGAGTCAATCGGGCGCCCTAAACACACTTAGGGGCGGTCATGATCCATCCTGGAGCATGGCGCCCGTCCCCAAAATGACACGTGGCGACCCACGATCACCCTGCTCCGCAATCCACGCTACGGGAGATCGTGGGCTGCGAACCAGCTCACCCACGATCTCCAGTTCCTAGGCGCCCGCCTAGCGACACAACACGCAATCACCCACGATTGCCTTGCTCCGCAAATCTCGGCCTCCACCATCTTCGCTGGTGGAGATCGTGTCCAGTACGTGGTCCGCCCCGCACGCTGACCACCCCTCTCCTCCCTGCTCTATAAATAGAGCCCATCTCACCAGTTCAAGGTTAGCTACTTCTTACACTCTGAAATTCTCTTACTCTCTGATTACTCTCTTACTAACTTGAGCGTCGGAGTACACTTCGCAGGGCCCCCCTGTGAAGCTCTTGCAGGTTCTTGCTCAACACTTGGCTCTCGCAGCCCTCTCCGGTGAACTAGGTAAGTGCCAGTCATTTTCCAGTTTATCATATCTGATTTTTTTTCTTCTTGCTCTTTGGTTAAAATCCAATTTAATTCATAGTAAAAATAAAAAAAAATAAATTGAAATCCGTTGACAAAGCATACACGTTTATATGAGCTTATTGTTGGAGTCACCGACTTCTCTCTTTTTCTTTAGAATTATCTACAAATTTCTTATTTCTTAACAACATGCCATGCATGTGTGATAAATACCAAACAAAATCTAGAAGGATCAATAAATGAGAGGACGAATGACGGTAAAACTAACGTATAGTCTATAACAAGTATAAATAGAGCTGTCAAAATGGGTTTCAACCCGTGGGTTGGACCCGTTTAACCCGCAAAAACGGTGAGCCGGGTTGATAGAATCTTGGCTCACCAATAATTTTAACCCGTGTGGGTTGGCTCACCTAACCCGCGAGCCATGGTGAGCCAACCCGGCGAGTCACCAACCCACCATGTAAAAAAAAATTTAATTCTAAAATTAAAAAACTAATAATTTAATTTCATTTTAAGCCTTCCACTAACCCAAATTACTCTTGACATCTCACTTTTCATATTCACTCACAAAAAGTCACAATAACTCTTAGTTGCCCTCTCTCTCACTCTCTCTCTCTCTCTCACTTTGCTTTTGCATTTTAAGAGTTGTCCTTGACTTTTGTATTGCAATTTGCAATATTTGATGAATTAAATAGGTCTCAGGCCAAAAACACGATAGGTTGGAACGAAAATTAGCATGTGTGGAGTTTTCCATGTATTTTACAACACTTCAAGAACAATGCCAAGAGTTAGATTTGTTTGA
>QANZ01019712.1:121326-143578 GCA_003254925.1 Chamaecrista fasciculata
TTAAAAAAAAAAAAAATTAAATTTTGGTGGGTTAAGTGAGCCAACCCGGCTCACCAAGATGGTGAGCCGGGTTGGCATAATCCTTGCTCACCAGAAATTCTGGCCCGCGTGAGCCAGCCCGCGTGAGCCGTAACCCGTGGTGGGCCAACCCGTGTGAGCCGGGTTGACCCACTTTGACCGCTCTAAGTATAAATAAATAGGAGATGAACAGCTAGAAATATGGTGAGTAGGGATGTGTTTGGTATATTGTAATTTTAGATGTTAAAGTATTTTGGCGAAAGTCCTATTTTGGTCCTTCAGTTATGTTCAATGTTTCAAATTGGTCCCTTAGTTATTTTTCGTTCCATATTGGTCCCTCAGTTATGCTTAGTATTCCAAATTGGTCCCTCAGTTATTTTTTGTTCCATATTGGTCCTTCAGTTATGCTTAGTGTTCCAAATTGGTCCCTCAGTTTTTCAAAATTTGACACAGTTGGTCCCTCAAACGTTTTCCATCCATTTTTCCGTTAATAAAAAAGACAAAATTGATTTTTAACTCCTAAAAGTTTAAATTTTTTGCATTAAAGACCTTTCTCTTTGTAATAGAACCAAAATGTAAGAAAGAAGAAATAAATGGGGGATTTTAGTTAATTTCACACAAAAACAATTTCTCTCTCTCTCTCTCTCCTCTCTCTCCATCTCTCCCTCTCTCTCTCGTCTCTCTCCCTCCCTCTTTCTCTGTCGTCTCTCTCTTCCTTTGTTGTGAAGGTCATACTCATTCATGCCTCTCACTTCGTAATTCATCTTCAACCTCGTGACTTGGCCGACTACGGCGTATATGACATCCCAGACGTCGTTCTTAGCGGAAAATAGCGTCGTCGACTGTGATGAAACTTAGGAAGGTCCATTGGGGCTTCCGTCATAGAGCCTGTGCTTCGGCACGACCAATTCTCAATTCCGAAGCGGGGGCCGAAGCGTGGGCTCTACGATGGAAGCCCAATGGACCTTCCCAAGTTTCGTCACAGCCGACGACCCCATTTTTCGCTAAGAACGATACTTGGGATGTCATATACGCTGCCTCCGGCCAAGTCACGAGGTTGAAGATGAATGACGAAGTAAGCGACATGTATAAGTATGACCTTCAACAAAGGAAGAGAGAGAGAGAGAGAGAGAGAGAGAGAGAGAGAGAGAGAGAGAGAGAGAGAGAGAGAGAGANGAGAGAGAGAGAGAGAGAGAGAGGGCCGAGAGACACGAGAGAGAAAAAAAAATTTTTGTGTGAAATAAACTAAAATCCCCTAGTTATTTCTTCTTTCTTACATTTTGATTCTATTATAGAGAAAAAAGGTCCTTAATGCAAAAAATCAAAATTTTTAGGAGTTAAAAAACAATTTTGTCTTTTCTTTTAACGGAAAAATGGATGGAAAATGTTAGAGGGACCAACTGTGTCAAATTTTGAAAAACTGAGGGACTAATATGGAACAAAAAATAACTGAGGGACCAATTTGAAACACTAAGCATAACTGAAGGACCAATAAGGAACGAAAAATAACTGAGGGACCAATTTGAAACATTGATCATAACTGGGGGACCAAAATAAGACTTTGGCCAAGTATTTTAAATACTTTAGTAAGCGATACTGTAATATAAAATATATAGTATTTATAATACCATTGTACCAGGCCAGTGCTTGATATGAACGTATACTAATAACTTAATTTTTAAAAACTTATTGAATTCATAACTCAGTTCAAAGATTTAAAATCAAAACGATATAGTCTTTAATCTTTAAAAGATTTAAATTAGTTTATAAGAAAACTAATTAATATATATATTTTAATGTTTAAAATACTTAATCTTTTTTTTTTTAATCTTAACGGTCCAAAATTTGCACACAATGACACAAATTTGAAGTTCTTGATTTATGATTGAATTTTCCAATGCCAAAATTATTCCTTGCGAGACTTTATTGTATAATTTTATTGCATCTTTTATAATAAGATGTGGCATTAATGAGAAATGAGAAGTTAAAACACTAGAAATATTGCCGACATTTTCTTTCATTCCCGAGTCAATGAAAACCTATGGATGGTGTACATTTTGCATAGCCAAATAAGCTATCCATAATATACATATTTCGTACAATAATAAATGAGCTACACCTTAAATTGAAAGATTTAAGTTTAAACCCTAAAGTCTATGTTGTTGAGAAGATTTGAGAGAGAATTAATACTCAACGCACCTCCTTTAACTTTTCATTATCAACCCGAATAAAATTAATCTTCCCTTAAAACATTACACGGAAACAAATAAGCATTTCGTCAACAATTGATATGCATAGTGTATTGTGTAAACACATCACTTAGACCAAACAACCGAATCTATTTCAGCTTGTGCACTTCGGTACAACTCAAGCCTCTTACAGAGAGAGATGCGTCGTTCCATGATTGCAGGATCCTCATTCAACAACGATGACAAACGCTTTGTCTACAAAAGCATTTTAATATAATGTCTCATACTTCTCGTTAATTAGCCAAGTACAAAACTCTGAAAAATTACACTTTGGTATTACTTGATCACTTTAGTAACATGTTCTTTTAAATATGACATGTTGGCACCATGTTTTATTTGTCGTTAGCACTTTGGAAACCAAAACTCTTTTTTCATTTCTTTTGACAAAAAAAAGCATGTATAGGTCACATGCATGGTAAAAAACATGAGATCCAGCTTCCTAAATTCAGATTTCATGATTCAGTCTAAAAGAAACATGAAATCTTCTGCTTTTAAGTACGTACTGAATCGTGTTTTTAGGAGGCTAAATCATGAAATCTGAGTTTAGAATAGTGTATTTCATGTTTTTGACAATACACATAACCTGCACGTGCTATTTCCGTCAAGAGGTAATGGGAAAAAAATTTGGGTACCAAAATGTCACTTTAGAAAGAACAGGGTACCAAAATGGAACCCGTCCACACCTCAAGGTACCAAAGTGTGATTTACTCATAAAACTAAGTGAAATAAATGAAACCACACATCACATCACAGAACTTGAATTTATTTCTCACCTCCATTTTAACTAAGTCGGTGAAATAGAGATCAAGTAAGCTTCTTTTTGCCTCCCGCACTTGACAATACACAATGCACTTGGGAATTGAGTGCCGTAGACTTGCACACACCATACTCACATATGACAAAACTGTGGTTCCTGTTTATAGCAGGGATTCAATCCATTTCCCAAGTTATAAATAGAGTAAACTTTCAATTTAGTCCCTGAAAGATCATCGAGTTGAAAATTTAGTCCCTAAAAGATCAAAATGATATATTATTTAGTCCCTAAAAGATTAAAGCAGTGTACTATTTACTTCATAAAAAGGACTAATTAGTATACCATTTTAATATTTCAAGAGCTAAACTGTACATTTCAATCTTTTAGGGACCGAGTTGTCAGCTTGGTGGTCTTTTAGGGACCAAACTGATAGTTTACTCTAATAACTATTAGCCTTAAGCTCACTTCATTAAATTCATTTTACAAGACTTACCAATTCGTCTAACATATGAATCATTGTATCTTTCAAATATAGAATGTGTAGGATTTCCACCCTTGTCAAGATCTTGAGGAAGCTTACGAAAGAAATCAACTGTCAAATAGCCACACTCCATATCCACAAGCTGTAATGTTGCTTTCTTGCTTTCTTCCCTCATTCTTTCTAATGAATCAACTGCTGCTTTCCCAAGCTCGACCTGGAGACCAGGATACTGCTTCAACTCCTGTGAGTCATACAAACAAGCATCTTAAATTGGAGAAATAAGAAAAAGTTAAAAGGTATATAATGTGGGAGGATGCTATATTAAATTGCCTTTGCCATTTTGGTCAAATAGCATTCTATCCACATCCCTATACCCATACACAAGCCCAATACTCTTTCACACAAAATTGAACCTAAATTGTCAAATCTCAACAAGGAGGAATAGATGGAAGAAAAAGAGAATAGTTGTAACTTGTAAGTATAGTAGTGACAGTCTTCTTGTTACAATTCCTATAAGCAAACTCCCAACATAGAGGCCAAATATAATGTTAGATATTACCTCCAACATGTAGATTTATCCCTCACTTAGAAGTTAGGACAACTCCAAAATAGAAACATTCACAAATTGCTTTCAACAACCGAAGGCAGGTTTCTTATCTTGTGAAGACTAGGACAATATAAAAAACCAGCATTCTTACTTTCAGAGTTTCAGGCCATGTTCTTGGAAGCTTTATTGTATTCCATAAAATGCTGAGTTCTTCTTTAGGCATTAAATAAATCGTCAAAGTTCCATGTTGTAAATTCAACATACTTTATCTTCTCTACAATTTTAACAGCTCCAGATTGTGCACAAAGGTGCATAGAGTTAGAGAATAGTGCAAGAGTGTGTAAGCACACATAGCTTAATTACTTCCCCAAAATAATACCAAAACTCACCGCATGTTTTAAACTTCCAAAAGAAAACCTGTTTATTCTAGGTAACTTTGCAATATGCATACTAAACTTGCTACTAGAATTAATTAATAGGAAAAATTAGATGAGCTAGAAGTAGGGAAATTATTGAGAAAAAATATAAAGGAAAGAAATACAAGAAGCTGTAGACTACGATATTGTCAAGAACATACCAGAGTCTCGCCAATAGCTTTGTGAACCAAGTCCTTTAACAGGGAATGAACCTGGAAGCATGCAAAGAAAAAGAAAAGCAAATAATTATGAACATTGAAAAATACAAGAATAAAATATGTAAACAAGCCAACTATGATGTGCATAATACATCAAACACAATTTATAAAATTCACCTGTGCAAATGCTTTCTAAGGGTTGAGAGTTTAAATTAGTAAGGGGGCTAAGTTATCAACTTAGACCTCAATTATTGGTGTGAATAAATTTCCATTTGGAGGAGCGTCTATGAGTATTGACCTTTTACTTGCTGGTTCAGACTCAATCATTAAGTTATTTGTTTAAAGTGATTTAAAAAGGGTGAACTAGAAATTCCGAGTTTTGTTTGAGAGAAAAATGGAAGTGTGGAAAATAAATAAATATCTTAATTGGACAACAACCTTATCCTCACAGGAACTGTTCTACTATATGTTAGTTGAGTTCAAGTCCATAATAACAGGTTCTATGAATTATTTGAACGAGGTAACCTTAACTGTCAATATTAAATAAAAGAGAAAACCTACTTTTTGGTCCCTGAATTGTTACTGAGTCAATGATTTAGTCCCTGAATTGTAAGAAAATACGAATCAGTCCCTGAATTTTACACCATCGTCAACCTTTTGGTCCCTAACTTGTAGGAAACTACAGAGCAATCCCTGAATTTTACACCACCGTCAACCTTTTGGTCCCTGAGCTAATTTGTATTTTCCTACAATTCAGAGACCAAAAGGTTGATGGTAGTGTAAAATTCAGGGACTAATTCGTATTTTCCTACAATTTAAAGACTAAATCGTTGACTCAGTAACAATTCAGGGACCAAAACGTAGGTTATCTCTAAATAAAAATAAGTGGGACCAACTTAATTCACTTTGCTTGCAGTTGAAAAAGAACAAGCTTATTTGGGACAAGGTCATAACACAATATGTTTTGAATAACAAAAATCTTCAAATATATAATCTTTCTTCCATTCTTACATACAGCATCAACAGCTGCTTCAGCAGGACCCTTGATAGTTGACAAAGAACATTCAACAAGACGACGGTACCCTTGCTCAGGAGCTATTAGATGAGGTTGATACCCATCAGCTTCTGTAACAAGTTTCTTTATATTTTCCATTGAAAGTTGCTTATCAAACTGCAACCTTTGTAAAGCAGCAGGGAGCTGATTGTCGAAGACAGTATAAATTTTATCGCCTCCGGGCCGGCTATTGCAGGAGATCAAGGAATTCTTAAAAAATAGAAAATGAATAGGACACAAAAATTATTGTAAAACAAGGGGAGTGGGCATTGAATCATTAAAAAAATGGCAAAAATGAGATACATACATGCCATCAAGGTGTTCTTTAAATATCTGATCAAATGAACGACACATTTCCATAATTGCATACAATATGCCCTGCATGTAATTGGAAATGTGTCACTAAAAAATTTCTAATATAAGGTTAGGATAGCTTGAAAATGGAGTGCCAATGGGCCATATTATCTTCTCAAAGGAATCGCAACAACTATCAAAATGAACTACGAAAATCAATGTATAAATTTAAAGATATATGCAAAAACATGCACAGGAACAAAAGGATGGAAGGAAAAACAAGGACTTCTCAGTGCTGGACTTAAATAAATAAACAAAGGTTTTGAAATTGAGACGTTCAAACCAGTGGAAGCAAGAAGAACATACTTACCCCATCATTAACTGCAAGAGGCTTTCCTAAATGATTCAGTTCCATTTCAAGTTCAGAAATAGTTTTACTAATAAGGGATTGGATGCCTGGAATTTTGGACTTTATTACGGTCTCCAAATGCTGTGATATTTTAAGCAAAAGGATTCAATTATTATAAACCAGTACAAATACTACTAGATTTAAACATAATGAGAAAACTCTTCTACGTCAAGTCGTCAACTAATGATCAGTGAGAGCAAATTGAAAGTTCCATACCATTGAAAGCATCTTTGCTAGATGCTCACAACCCATTCTGTCAGCAAGATGCTTATACACAGGGGAATTAGCAAAATAATCACGCTCTCTATGTCTAGCAGCAATCATGTTTACATTCTTGTTTATATCTGCTTGTGACCGATTTACAACACCCATCCAAGGATACTTTAATCTATAAGCTCTCCCTTCAAGAATCTGAAGCAAACAAAAAGATATGTCAAAGAGATTAGTAACAATTTAAGTAGCTGGATTATAAGGGTTTATGACAGTTAATTAAATCCTCCAACAGAAATAATCATTTAAAACCGAAAGATAAATTTTGTGCTTGGCATGACACCTCATTCACATTATTGTTGCATGTTGTTCTATTAGAATAAAATATTGACTTACATCAACAGCATTAGTGCCCTCATCCATAAGGTCAATCTTCGTCAAGACTCCAAATGTTCTCTCCCCTGGTAAAATTTAATCAATAAACTAATAATTAAAACGCCAAGAGACCTCTGAAAGCTATTCAAACAACTTGTCACTTGTACATTAAATAGCAACTTGATCCTCAGGTGTCAATGAAAATTTTCATTAAGACATGAAAAGCAACCAGAGCCGATATGAAAATATTCAAATTACCAGTAGGGTCCACTTCACGGGAAATTTTAATTGCATCAGATGTAGCGAGATCTTGATTCGCTGGTGAAATTGCCAAAATTATACAGTTCGGCTGCACATTAACATCAGAAATTAATGCAAAACATATACCATGTATTTCCCTCAGCTGTTGAAAACTATGAAATTCAAAAAAATTTAAATACTTTTACATATTTTCCCAATCGACCATCTTTGCATGACTTTTTCCCTAAATATAGGTATTCAGATTACCAGAATTATAATCATGCAATGAGACATAGGAAACAACACAGACACAAACACATCAATGCGTTAAATTCTTGAAATTACATGACATGACACAGCATATTTATATATATAAATATCCATAACTAACAACGGGTTAGTACAGGTGGTAAGCGGCTTGGTATCACCTAATCAAAGGTCCTCGGTTCGAAACCTTGTGAATGCAGATTCTCCCATGATAGCCAAGTCTGCAATGTGGGTTGGTTCTCAAATAGTCGGGTTGAAGCTTCTTAAACCGGGCGGGCAACCAAATATGTATATATGTGTCAATTTTTTCTTTTTCATTGTGTTGGTACAGTGATAAAATAATTTTAAATTTTGACAATCATGGACATGTCTCGAACAAGTGTCGTACACATGTTAGACACGGACACAAGTCCGTGCATCATAATAATCATGTAATATCTAGTGAGCAAGAAACGTCTTACATGCATGCTTGAAAAGTTTTGTTCCCTAAGCATACAATCATATATATTAGAAGCTCCTACAGTTGAACGGAAAATACCTTCTCAATGTAGGAGCGAACCATCTTCTCAATGTCTTGAACAACACTATCTGGTTGACCCTCTGCATTTCATAAAACTATAAACTAAAATATCACACTAAATAATAAAAACTTGAACATATTTCACTGTATAGCATGAAAATGATTAACAATAAAGACATGTCTGTCTGTTGCTTACCTACAGCTACCTTTGTTAGCCCAGGCAGATCAATGAGAGTCAAATTAACAACTGTAACAGTCCAACATGTCACTATAAGTAGAAAGTTAGGGCAAAAAATAGACAGAAAAAACCATGATATTATGTTCCCTTACTTGGATGGAATGATAACAGAACATATGAAAGTTTTCTAAAATGTAAAGGCCAAAGTGCAAATTTGGTTCCATATCTTTTGCTCAATTCCCAATTTAGTCCTATATCTTTTTTTGTTGCATTTTTAGTCTCATATCTTTAAGTCAGGTTCCAATTTGGTCTGAGATCTTTCTGTCCATTATTTGTAAAATGATCAATCAACTTTGCAAAGATACGAGACTAATTCTACAACTTAATCAAAAGATATGAGACCAAAAATGATATATAAGGGATCAAATTGAGATCTTTTACAAAGATATGAGACCAAAAGTGTAACAGAAAAAGACACACCACCAAATTGGGAACTTAGCAAAAGATATAAGACCAAGTTTAAATGTACCATTTGGTGAATATATACTAAGATGAATTGGGACACTTGAAATTTGTTTGGTTTGTCCAGTCTCTCTATCAGTTTCATCTTGAATCTCCTTCCTCGCAGCGGCTACACAAATTACAAACAAACTAATAGAGCTTAATAGGGTTTAATCTTTTAAACAAGCGAAACTGTGGAATTGTGGATAAATTAAACTTCCTGAAATATGTTGTTTGCGAACGATATTAATCATATATTAGTGATAATAAAGAATTAAACTTGAGATTGAGGAATATACCAAAATCGGTGTACTTTTTCTTTGGGAGGTGTAGAAATTCTGCATACTCTCTTCTGCCCTGTTCAACCTTGTGAAGCTGCAAGACAAGAGGCCGTCGGGTAACAATCCCTGAATGTGATATGCAAGCGTTAATTTACCAATTTTTCCACAAAAAGAAAATAAGGTAAACGTATGTTTTTCACCCTTTTTTTTTTTTTTTTTGAATTACATATAACAGAACAAAACAAGAGGATAGAAACTAAGAAAAAACACACAAATTACATAAAACATTGAGTAGTGGCTATGGCAGTGTCAATCCATGGCCATATTCCTTGGATGTTTATGTTGTGCGCAGAATTTTCCAGCTTCCATCTGTTATGAGTGTCAGCGAGCAGCTTATAGATGTCCTCCCTTATGGTCTGAGCATTTGGAGAGGCTTGTCTTAACATCCCTCCTTGCATGAATTCCCGGTGACATATGAGGTGAGTTTGAGAGTTTCTGATGGTTGTGACTTGCGCAAGAAACTTCCTAAAACCAACAAGGAACGTATCAAACTTTGGCTTGTTGCACTCACGATGGTAAAAAAGTAACCGAGGACTTTGGTTTTCTAGACTGAACGCAGCGAAAAAATTTTGATGCTTTGCTTTGGATCTGGCACCTGCAAGAAAAATGTCCCCCTCTTTCCAGTTGTGAGAATTGTTGTAGAACCTTTCTCTATTTCTAGTCTTAGGAAGGTAGAGCTCATTGATCTCCTGATGAATTTGTTGATGAGAATGGATATATTCCTTCCATCTTTCCACAATTGTAATGGGGTTGGCTTCTACCTGCTTAAAAAGAACCTCGTTTCTGTGATTATAAATCGCCCAGCAGAACCATAGCAGATTCTCCAGAGGGCATTGGCTACTATCAAAAGCCTTGTGATTCATTAGGTTTGTGGCCAGCCATTCCGTAAAGGTTATATCTCCCAGAGCATTGCTACGGAGTCCGATGGGAGAACTGAACCAAGCAGCCCTTGTGAGTGGGCAATGTAAGAACAGATGGTCTTCATTTTCGATCTCATTACAGCCAAAACTACAACTGCCAGAAATGTGAAACTGTTTTTTGAGGAGATGAGTTCCTAACGGGAGGCTTTTGTTGATACATTTCCAGCTGAATAACTGTAGTTTTGGGTGGAGTTTTAATTTCCAGAATTTGTTCCAATTGAGATTAAAATTGGGATTCTGAATCTCCCTATCAGATCTTCTCCCATAAATAAAAAAAAAATAATCAATTTTCTTCTACATGTTTGATTTATTTTAAAAAAAAGTCAAACCGTATAATATTTGGTCTCATATATTTTGTTTAGTTCCAATTACTCATGTATCTTTTTTTTTTTTGATGCTTTTTATCTCATATCTTTGTAAGAGATCTCAATTTGTAACCATATCAATCTTTGGTTTCATCTTTTGGTCAGGTTGGAGAATTGGTCTCATATATTTGCAAAATGTTTCACTATTAGTTCCACCTAACTCAAAGATAGGAGACACCAATTCTACACATGACTCAAAGATATGAGACTAACTATTCACTTAATCCAAATATATGAAACTAAATCTATAGCGAGAAAAGATATGAGACCTGACCCAAAAATAAGAGACTAAAAGTGCACTAATTACCCCTGTTGAGGCAGAAGTGAATTTTCTTATTTCTATCACCAAAAGCAAAATTTACCTCAAGAATCAAATGACAAGAGATTATTAATTTTCTTTCACCTATCCCATACAATTTTTTATCTTTGTCAAACCCTTTGGGTTGGTAAATTTTTCAAAAAGATCATAATAAAACTTAACCTTTAGAATAACAGGGATTTCAAATACAAAAGGCACTCCACAATACAAAATAAAAAAAAAAATAGTCAAAATACCAAAAAAAAAAAAATGAAAAAGGGTACAGGATTGCCAAAGCCAACAGAGAGAGAGACAAATAAGCAATGGTGAGAGAAAACCTCTTGAAAATAAAAACTTTGAAATATAACCACGAGTTGCAAGTTCTGATCCTTTCAAAAATCTTTGTTATAAACCAACATATATATAGTACTCTTCTTTTGAAACCCATCATGCTTTTCCCGTCAAGCCTTGTTATAATCTTATAGTATTTCAACCTTCATGATTTTTCAAGCAAAGATTGGGACATTTCTCTTTGTTTCTTTTCCATCAAACTAAGAGTCAACCTCTATTTCTTCTAAAAACCGATGAGACAAATACTTCGACACCATCTCTACATTCTTTATTCTATTTCAATAGTGCATAATGTTTAATTAAGTCGCAAGGACCATTGCTCGTGATGGTAAAAAAAAAGCATCACCAAAATTCATTTTTTCATTAATTTATGAGTAAATTACAAGGAAGGTCTATTATGTGGTTTGAGGTAATTAGAGATCGGGTCCCTGTGGTTTAATAAAATACCCAAATAGGGCTTGAGGTTTATTCAGTTAGCAGAAAAAGGGTCCCCATGGTATATTCTCGTCCAAAAATTAACGAATCCCAACATTTTTATCAAGATTTCGCCCCTTCTTTCGAGATTTTTTTTTCATTCAAGTCCCTAATTCATCTTAGAATAGTCTTCTTCTTCTTCAATTCAACATTGCGTGAAGGACGACGAAAATCAAGTGACCCTCAATATTCTCCTCATGCTTCTGATCGACGCGATTTTACGCCGCACGAAGGACGACGAAAACCACATGACACTCAATATTCTCATCGTGCTTCTGATCGACATGGTTTTCGTCATCCTTCTTCCTCTTCAATTCAACGTCCCAATTCAACGCTGGGTTTCAAGGACCTATTTAATTAAGATAATAATCTTACTAGACTATTTAGAGATGAATCAGGGACTTAAATGAAAGAAAATCTTGAAAGAAGGGGTAAAGTCTTAATAACAATGCCGGGATCCGTTAATTTTTGGAAGGAAATATACTATAGAGACCCTTTCTGCTAACGGAGTAAATTAACTCAAGCCCTATTTTTGTAACTTTTGAGCCACAAGGATATGATATCTAATTACCCCAAACTATATAGACCTTCTTTATAATTTACCCTTAATTTATTCATCTATTAGATTTTCGCCTCCTAACACATGCACACGCCATGCGCATAATATCATTTACCGTGTTCATTGGGGAGGTGGTCATTCAACAATCAATTTTAAAAGAGAGAGCTTTAATTTAAAATCATATTGGGTTTCATTTAGTCACCATTGTCCCAATACGGGTTGTTATCAGAAATAAACCAATTCCAAGTTTTGACACTTAGGTTGCCTTGCAATCATTCATGAGGAAAGGCCAATTGTCATTCCACAACTAAATCTCAACATTGAGGCAAATGATTGCATAACTCAAGTAATCATAATCCAACATTTGGGAAAAAAAATCTCTGCTATATCCTCCACAAAATCTTTTGTTAGAATCAAGCCCTAGAGTAGGGCATCTCACAATTTTGTACACTGCAGTCTCTTTTTCATTTCTACTTGTCCTAAGTTGGGGTATTTTTTTTCTCTTGTGGCACATGAACAAGTATCATCTCACCCTTTCAAAGCCTCGTTCTGTGGGTACCCTCAAAAGTCTAGCCATTGGTCAACAATCTCAAAGCCCAATGATTTATTAATACCCAAAAGTTTACCCATCAATAGCCCCTAAAGCCTGACCATCAATCAGCACCTCAAAGCTCAATCATCGATTGTCCCTCAAAGCCTAATCATCTGTCATTACCCTCAAAGTCTAGTTATCATTTGTCTTCCAAAGCTTGGCCATGGGTCAGCACCCTCAAAACCTAGCCAAAGGTTAGCACCCTCAAAGCCCAACCATCATTTGGCCCCCAAAGCCTAGTCATCAACCAGTACTTTTAAAGCTCAACCATCAATTGGCTACCCCTAAAAGTCTACCCATGAGTATCATCTCAAAAGCCCATCCATCACTTGGCCACCAAAGCTTAGCCATCAACTAATACCCTTAAAGCTTAGTGATCAGTTGGATCCCCCCTAAAAGTCTACCCATGGGTAGTATCTCAAAAGCCTAATCACCGGTTGTCCTCCTAAACCCTACCCATTGGTAGAATCTCAAAAGCCCAGTCATTGATTGGTCTTCTTAAGTCTACCCATTGATAGCATTTCAAAGCCTAGCCATCGGTTGTCCATCGAAAGTCTACCCATCGATAACATCTCAAAAGCCCAACATTTGGTTTCCCCCTAAAGTCTATCTATCGCTAGCATTTTAAATTTAAAGCTCAACCATCAGTTGACTCTTAAAGTCTACCCATCGGTAGAATCTCAAAAGCCCAACCATCAGTTGGCCACCTGAGTCTAATATTCGCTAGCATCGTAAGATCTGTAATATGCATTGTAGCCTCACGCTACATGCTTTTCCCATATCTCATATGTTCAAGATTCACCCAGATTAAAGCAGAAACTTTCAAACTAATTCTTGGTTTTCCTGCTTAAGAACCAAGAGAAAAGGGGCATTTATGAACAATGTATTTTGTCTACAATACCAGTACCCTCTCAACCCCAAAAAATAAATGGGGAGAAATCAAAGAAGCAAAGCATCATCACATGAAACACTCACCAAATGCACACACACCGGAAAAAGATGAAGAAGGAATAAGTAGGTTTGGGAGTCAAATTATTCAAAAGCCAAAATAATTATTTTAAAAAATAAATGGTCCAAAATAATTGTTTTTCAAAATTTTTTAATTATTTTTTCTAATTATTTTTTAATCAACTTTAGTCACGACTCCTTTTTCATATTCATAAAAAAAAAACATTTCTATACAATGTTAGATATTACACTCATCAATCATCATGTGACAATCAGGCCAAAACCAATTTATCATGTGACAAAAACACAAATATGACTAAATTTTGAGTTTAACTTTTATGTACTTTTGGCTAAAAAAACACATGATCCGATCTTTTATATTTAATAGGTCAGGAAATATTGATTTATTGGTCCTCATCAAGTGACAATAACCCAAAATGTGACTAAATTTTGAGTTCAACTCTTGGGTAATTTTGGCTAAATTATATACAAAGAGGAGGATGAGAAAGAAAAAAGAAGGAAATTAATTTAAACTAAATTATAGGTGAAAAAAATATTTTTGCTAATTACCTGATCCACGTGGTAAAAAATCCTTTCCGACAATGCTCTCTAACACCGATGACTTTCCAGAACTCTAGCAAAAATAAAAATGAACATTTTTCATCACCAAAGTTATCCACTGTCAAATTATTTTTCATTTAACATATAATATGTAATGTGAAAAACAATATTCATTACATGGAATTACGACAAAAGATAAAAATAAAAAATAAAAAATTTGAGAAAGAAATTAATAGTAAATAAATTTTAGAAATGAAATTGAAAATTGATTTGGAGACCAAAATCATACTTTTGCCATTTAAAATATAATGAAAATAAGTTTTTAATTTTAATATTTTTATAATAAATTTTTTATTTTTATATTTTAAAAATAATATTTTTACCAAATATTTTTATTTTAAATTGAAATAATAAAATCTTAGTGAATTTTTGTCGAACTTTAAAAAGTAACAAATCTTTCTGATTTTGATCAAATAATTTATTTTGTAAACTTTTCATTGAAAAATGAAGAAATTATGAAATATTCATTTTTAATTTTGGTAAAAGCACTAATTTCGTCCTCAAACTTTACACTAACTATCAATTTTGTCTCAAATGTTTTATATTTTGCTCTTACTGTCGTCAAATATTAACGACAAAATCTACGTGAGTAAATGATATGTAATGTAAATTTAATAGAAAACGAAACTCAAATCTTAACTAAGATTAAAAAACAAGATGTCATTAATTTATTGAAAAAAGTTAATCAAAAGATAAAATTGATCAAAATATTAAACATTAAAGACGAAATTGACAGTTTGTATAAAGTTTTGGGGATAAAATTAATACTTTTGCTTTTAATTTTAGATGAATTAATAATCCTAAAATTACATAAAATTATGATTTGAAAAGACAAAAGATATAGAACTAGAGTAAACTAACAATTTGGTCCTTGAAAGATTATTGAGTTGATTACTCTACCCTTGAAAAATTGAAATACATAATTTAGTCTTTAAAGAATTAAAACAATATACTCTTTAGTCCCTTAAAGATAAAAAAGTATGTTATTTGGCCCATGAAAAGAACTACTATTTTTTTAGAATTAAACTGTGTATTTCAATATTTCAAAGACTAAATTGTTATCAGAATGACCTTTCAGAGATCGAAATATTAATTTACTCTATAGAATGAAGTGAAGAGAGTATGAGACCTGGCCACCAACGACGGCAATTGCAGGGAGGGAGTCCCAGAGAGTAGGCAAAGCAGTGGTTTCGCCGTGGTCACCTAAAGTGGTACAAGCTCTCTGGATTTTGTTAACCACTGAAATTAGATTCTCCATTTAATTTGGGAATTATATATATATATATATTGCTTGACTTGAGAGAATAACGATTGAATATATATGGAATATATATGAATTATCAATATATATCAGATTCAGAATATTGCCTACATATGATATATATATATATATTTTGCATGTGCCGCCGGCAAAACACACAGCTTGTTTCATTGTGAAATTATTTTTCGAAACCACCAATTGCAAAATCACACCAAATGGGACAGCCGAATTAATTCAACTTTCGTTCCTTTCACGCCCTGCCCCTACTATTTATTTTGACATTTCCTAAGGAGAAAACTTATTTTTGATCTTTGAATTGTTATTGAATCAATGATTTAGTCCTGAATTGTAAGAAAATACGAATCAGTCTTTGAATTTTAGACCACCGTCAGCTTTTTAGTCCCTGAATTGTAGGAAAATATGAATCAGTCCCTGAATTTACGCCATCGTCAACCTTTTGGTCCCTGAATTGTAGGGAAATACAAACCAGTCCCTGAATTTTACACCACAGTCAGATCACGAACCAAAAGGTTGACTGTGGTGTAAAATTTAAAGACTAATTCGTATTTTCCTACAATCCAGGGACCAGAAGGTTGACGGTGGTGTAAAATTGAGAGACTAATTTGTATTTTCCTATAATTTAGGTACTAAATTGTTGACTCAGTAACAATTTAGGGACCAAAAAGTAAATTTTCTCTTTCGTAAATTATTTTCTAACCCTTCGGATTTTCAATAACACTACAAAGAATATGCCATGACTGGACATTTATTATTATCTTAACGAAGTTACCTCACCTCTCTCGTTTAATGAGAAAAAATGTGAATATTTTAGTCATTGTTAAAGTCTATATGAGAGAAAATATGTTATTTGGTCTTTGAATTTATACCGAATTAATTAATCATTCTCTAAATAATTAAAATATACTATTCAATTTCTAAATTATTGTATTTATCAATGATTCGGTTCCTCGGTCAAATTAAGAGACCAAAAAGTAAAAATTAAGATACCAAATAATATAAATTTAGTACAAATTCAGAGACAAAAAATATAACATTAGTTCAAATTTAATGACCAAATATTATTAATTTAGTTATTTTCTTTGATCCCACTCGGTCTCCTTGAGCTTTTCTCTTTTCTTCCAATAGTTTGACATAGGAGTGACAAATGGTTGGGTTGAGTTGATTTTGGGGTGAGTTTTAAATGGTTGAGTCATAAATGGATCATTGACCAATTTATAGCCCATTTATATTTGCTAAATGGGTCATGGGTGGATCATGACCCATAAAATTAAGGGTCGACCCAACCCAATCCATGAACTCATCTTAAAATATTTATATTATTTAATTTCTAAATTAATTAATGAAAATAATTTTTAAATTATTCAGAATTAGGATTAAATTGCATTTACTTTTTAGATTTTGGACCGATATGCAACTTTCACCTTTGCACGCATTTTCTCAAAATTACGTTTTGACCCCAAATGTTTTTTATAATTTTCATTTTAGTCCTCAAATATCATGATCTAGGGACATTTTTTAAATTTTTAAAATATTTGGGGGCATTATGTAATTTTAGGAAAATTTGTGAAATTCATCTTCCTTCCACTGAACGCACAGTTTTGTAGGATTAAACTGAATTTGTTTTCTAAATTTAGGACTAATCTATAATTTTCTGCTTATTCCAATTTTTTTGAAATTACATTTTGACCCCAATTTTTTTATGTTTTTCATTTTAGTCCTCAAATATTATGATCCATGGACGATTTTATAAATTTTAAAAATATTTGGCGGCATTATGTAATTTTAGCCAAAACTTGAGAAGTTCATATTTTTTCCCACATGAAACACAGTTTTGGTAGAATTTGGGTTGAATTGGGTAAACCATGGGTTTTATCCAACCTAACCCAAATTTTAGTGGGTCAATTTTTGACCCAACCCATCATGGCTCATTATTTAAATGGATTGGGTTGGGGTTGGTTAATCTTGTGGTTGGATTGGTTGATTTCGGGGATTATGGGTTGAGATTGCCACCCTTAGTTGCCCTATTAAGAAAAATTGTTGACCTACGAATGTAGTTTCGAATCTTTCGATAATGGCAGAAGTCGTTTCAATATATGATTTTTTCCTCTTTTGATGTTGACTTTCACGACGCCCTTCCTCCAATGTTGAGTATCAACTCTCTTTTGCGTCTTCTTGCATTGAGGAAGAAATAGCTTAACTTCATGGTAGCTTGGTGAATGTGCATGGCTAAGGCACTTGGTGTGGAAGACCAAGTGGACAAGTTTGTTCCTTTACCTCGATCTACTTTGGTGAAACTGTCGTTGCGTCTTAATTCTTAGGTTTAGTTTTTAGTCTTTTACTTTGTTTTATTTTTTTTATTTCTTTTAGGTTAAATGATCATTTTGGTCTTAAATGTATGTCTTAATGTTCATTTTGGTCCATTATGTCTCAAAATAATCAAATTGCTCCTAAATGTTTGTAAAATGTTTCATTTTGGTCCCAAACTATTGAATATATATGGCTTGTTTCAAGTTCAAACGTGACGGGTTTAGAGCCATGTATTGTTCTCAAATAGTACTTTCTCTATCTAGTTGGGGCCATAAGCAAATGAGGTCAAATCGATCCTAAAAGCATACAATTTGTTTCATGGTCAAACAAGTAAAGTTGATCATATCTCTCTTGTTTCAAATTCGAATGCAACGAATTCAGGGCTACAGTTCCTCTTAACAAGTACTTTGAACTTAAAATGAGGAACGAGAGAAATATGACCAAATTCAATAACTTGGGGCCAAAATGAAACATTCACTAATATTTAGAACCAAAATGAACCATTTTGCCAACATTTAGGACCAACTTGAACATTTTGAAATATAATGGACCAAAATAAATATTAGGGCATACATTTAGGACTCAAGTGATCCTTTGACCTCTCTTTTATGTCTTTTGTTTTCTTTTTAGTTTTTGTTTGACACGGTGTCACAGTCTTTTTGACTGTTTTGAGTATTTTGATTTTTCAACTTTCCCTTATTAGCGAACTATTATTTTTGTCAACTGTGTCTGAATTATGGTCTCTATCTCTACCCTTTATCATTTTATTTGTTCATTATCATTAGGGCCAATGTTTATTTTAAAGTGTAGGGGAGAGAGAGTATGTATATACTCTAATTTATTTTTTTCTCTCTATATTTGACTCTTTTGTTGTCCTTATCATTGAGAAAATGTAGGTTTCAATGTGGGGGAGAGAAGGTAAGCTAGGTAAGCTTACATTTTTGGTCAAGTAAGCTTGCATTTTTTGGTCAATCCAAAAAATTTTCTTAGTCTTAAAGTGTGATTTTTCGCAAAAATATTTCCAATTTTAATCAATTTTAAAATTTTTACACCTTCCTTTCTTATTGATGATTAAATTTGTTTTACACTTTTATTTCTAATCTCTTGAAAGAACTACTGTTCTAGGAGAATTCTTAAATATGCAATTACGTTAAGTGAACTTAATTTGACTTAGGTTTAGTCATAGGTTTTGTGACATCCTATCTTCTAGAGTCAAAATAACATAGGGTACAACAAAATAAACATGGTTTAGAAATGAAAGATAGGCGTAGGCCATTCAAAATAGGGTAATTTCTTTTTCTTTTCTGGTCTTGGTTGACACAGAATACGTGCTTATGCTGGTTGTCACTTGCTAACATTCTTAACATATATTTATAACTTAGATATATAGCTAATCATACAATCAAAGTATACCAAACGTGCTTATCATTATATATATAGTTATTTGACATACATAAGTTAATAGTCTAGACCTAACCAACCGGGAGTCAGACGACACAAACTAACATAACAGTCTACTCAGTCATGGTTTACTACTCTGCCGGGACATCATATGTATACATACATCAAAAGATAACAGCTGGCCTGAGGGCTCCGCCTTGACATACTAAAACTACCAGCAATACAAATTACCAAATAACTATGGTGCGTAGAGCGACAGGTAGAGCGGGTACGTGTAGGAACTACTTTAGGTGGAGTTTGAGACATATCAGGGGCAGGTGAAGGAGAACGACGACCCTTAGGAGGAATACCCAGCTCCGGTGCAGGAACTAACTTCAGGTCGCTAGTGACCCTCAGCATCCCCAGCGGAGGCACAAAGAGATCCTCCATGGTGACCGTCAGTAGGAACTTCAGGACAGGCATCTGAAATGTTGAAGGAATGAGAATTCGAGAATTCTCAATAGGAAACTAAACTCTACTTACCCATCAGATCTTTGACCCTGCATAACCACTCATATACAATTTCCTACTCTAACAGTCTATTCAATTCACAGTCATACAACATCATATAATAACATCATCATCATCAATATTGTTTATAACAGCATACTCAGTCATCGTCATAATCATAATCATACCATCATCATAATCATTATCATAATCATCATCATAATCATCATCATATCATCATCATATTCATTATCATATTCATTATCATAATCATCATCAAGCTCATCAGCATATTTATCATCATTATCATAAACATCATCATAATCATCATCATATTCATCATCATACATGAAAACATAATAGGTAAGTTAGAGACACTTACCCGGCCATCCATGCAATGCAAATGCTATGCAATGCCTTCATTCTTTCATTGTTTCTTTACTTTCGTTACCGTTGTCATCATCGCTGGACGTGGCCGACGCGCCACCCAAACCGTGGTACCTGAAGGTACAACCAGCATTGGCCTTCCCGAGCGTCCCTCGGTGTGTACACAAAGGCTAGGCCACCAGGCGAGACAACACCACCATCCCCGGTCATCATCATCATTTTGCACTCAGGCCACTGGGTGGGACAACACCACCATCCCCACTCATCATTATCTTTTGGCACTCAGGCCACTGGGCGGGACAACACCACCATCCCAGTCATCATTATTAAGGTGATCACTTTGTTTAAGTTCATTTCATCGTGTTGAAGCACCCTTTGATTCATCATCATACCATATGCTTCATGCATATGTCATTAATCATCATTTCATCATGTTTGATCACCATGCCATCATGCATCATGTCGTGCACATTACATATATATCATACATCATACATTCAACATGGTGATCATGTTCATCTTGTACATCATACATTCATACATGCTTTAGCATTCATACATCATTTATCATACTTAACACATTCATTAATCATCATACATTTGTCATCATTCACATTATAAATCTTACCTTTAGCACATATTGAGCTAGTACTAAACATCACATACAGACTGATATTGAAAACTGTGCAGGGAGCCACTTTTTGGCATCTCGCCGTGGACCTCGTCGCGGGTTCATAGTGGTGAGCTCCGCAACGAACTCCCAGAAAACTGAGCCTTTACCCAAGTTTTACCAGAGTTACATTTTGGTCCCTAAATAGCCTCAAACCAAGTCTGATTACAACCAAACTTCACATACATACAATATCAACTGTCCTAATCATAGATCTGACATGGAAGCAGATTTTCATGAAAATCCGCAGACATACATTTCTTTCACTTTAGTCCCTGTCATCAATCAAACATTACCCAATCAACATGAAAATTCATACATACTGACTATTGACTCTCTTGGTCATGAATCTACCATCAGATTCAACATGCAAGTAGTTTACATAATTGAAATCTCATATTACATTATTTTCACTTAGGTCCCTACCTGAGACCAAACCATCTCCAAATCGGACCAAATTTCAGATCCACTGATTATTTTCATCCATTATCACAGATCTATGCTCAATGGTTCCATATCCAAATCGAAAATCACATCTTCATTCTTCATAAAATCATGAAATCATACCAAATCATCATAGATTTTCATGAAATTCACATATGTCATGTTTTTCATAGTGAGGAACTCGAATCCAACCTCGTATTTAACTTGCAAAGTACTTTGGGACCAAAAACATCGAAAAAGGACTAAACTGTAAATTCAGAAATCGTGTAGGAGTGAGAAAACAAGTTCAAGGAGAGAGTTAAGAGTCTACTACCTCTGGGTCTTGATGAAATCCAACTTCCGCAGCACATTGGCACTTTCTCTCACCAGAAACCGAGATCTTCTCTCTCTAAAAATCAAAAAAATGTGAAGAAAGTGTGAAAAATCGGACTAAACTGCAAATTTATAGTCGTGGGGAGTTCACCCCCGCCGAGCGGTTCGGCGAACTCACAACCATAATTGTATTTTGGTCCTGCCGCATCAACTCTTCCATATTTGACCTTCTGGCACTTCAATTCCATATCTGTTCGAACAAATAAGGCTATTGTTTGAAATTCTCTTCGTCTGCTATTGTTTAGTTTTTTGCGTTTATGAAGTTTTTTATTATAGTTTTCTTATTCTCCCTTGCGAATCAGCAAAGCTACACAATTTCCCTCTTTAATTCGGTTCTTAGAGTTTCGCAAGAGTTCAACCTTGGGTTAGCAACTATAATATATATATATATATATGTATATATTAATAAAGTAGTACTTGTGAGGCTCAAGTATTATTAAATTTGGTTGCACCAAACGAGGGGTGTAGGTCAGTGATATTTGTAATGAAAGATAAAGGCTAAAACTCTATTTTTGTCCCAAATGTTTACCCTAAATTTCATTTTCGTTCTTGCTGTCTTTTTATTCCGTTTTTGGTCCTTAATGTTTCCTATAAGTTTTGCTTTGGTTCTTAACTATTCAATGTGGTCATATTTTTCTCTTTTCAAGTCCAAATACGATGGAACTAGAGGTACGGGTTACATTTTATGATTTTTTTCCTTATCTAGTTGGGATCTTTTGCAAGCAAGATCAAATCGAGTATGAAACCAAGCCTGAATGTG
>QANZ01019712.1:143841-156632 GCA_003254925.1 Chamaecrista fasciculata
ACAAAAGAATCGTACTCTGAGTCTTGGAATTTGGGAGGGCGCGACTGCTTCAGTAGCAGAAACTCACTCTCGTTCGAAGCGTTTTGTATTATCAAGGCAAGTCTGTGAGTTGCCATCGCCAAATTGATTCGCAGAATCTGGAGACGATGACGATGCCGATTCACACCAAAACTAATGCTATGAACTTACTTTGCTTTTTCTCGTGTTTTTTTCTATTGTAGCTTGCTAGTCCAGAATCGATGCTAGTCTTCCTTCCTCTCTTTTTTCTCTGTTTTGTTTTTCGTTTTAGTGACTTCTTCCAAAACCTAATAAACTAAGGGTTCATATTTGAGACAAATCGAATGGAAGAATAGACAATGAAATTAGAAATTGAAAATGGTTAAACTGAATGAAGAGCTCACCGTTTAGCAGAGCAACGCCGGAACAAGCAGTAGAGCAACTTCGCTGTCATCTCCGTTGTGATTTTCACAGTCGAAGTAGATTGCACAGTCGTGATTGCACAATGAGGAAAGGCAGTGAAGAAAATCGAACGCTCTTCACAGTCGTGATTCTCGCACATAGAGCACGTCGTTCTTCGGTCGTGTTGATGGCACAAAGAGCAAATCGTTCGTCCGTCGCGTTTAGGGTTTGGGATTTCAGAGTGAGGGAACGAAACTGGGAGTGAGGGGAAAATGAAGACCGAAAAAGCTTGGTGGGAAATTTTGGCGCTCTTTAATTTCCTCACGACGGTTCTACCTGTTTCTGCCGACGCTTCAATCGACCGTATGCAAAGTGAATGCATTCCGGGTCTCTAAGGACGGTTGCAACAATGGTCGGGGGTTGACCGTCGCCAAGCACCGCTTTTTTAGTAGTGTTATAATGCGAAGTTCTTGGTTAAGAGTTGTTATCGGAGTTTTATGGGGGATGCTTTGGGCATTAAGAATGATAAGTGGAAGCTGATTTGGGATTGAAAGGGTTTGGAGAGGATAAGATATTTTTTATGGCTGGTTGGTCATGAGAGGCTTGCTACTAATTCGAGAAGGGCGGCGTGGTGTGGTTGCAGTGCTCTGTGTGTGTGGTGTGATAATAAAGAGGAAAATACTATACATGTTCTCAGAGATTGCAGTTTGGCCAGAGAGATATGGGTGAGACTGTTACCTGATTATGGGAGAGTGGGTTTCTTCTCTGGTGACTTGTGGGAGTGGTTGGAGTTGAATTTGAAGAAGATGAGTGGGTCTGTGAAGGATGATTGGGCGTCGGTTTTTGCAGTTGCTTGCTGGCTTCTTTGGAAATGGCGGAATAAGAGGGTTTTTGACCCCTCTTTTGTGATGCCTTCGGATCCTGTGAAAGTTATTGAGTGGTGGGTTAGGGAAATTGGTATGGTGGTTTCAAAAACATACCCTTTACTGGGAAAGAAGGATGATAATCGGAATTACCTGTTGAGGTGGTGGCCGCCGTGTCTGGGCTCTGTGAAGATCAATTCTGATGCTGCGGTGAGGCAGGGTTCGAGTCTGGCTTCGTGTGCAGCGGTCATCAGGGATTCTAATGGTGTTTGGTGTGGGGGTATGGCGAAAAGGTTGGGAAGGTGTAATGTTCTGGTTGCAGAGCTCTGGGGGATTCTTGAAGGTTTGATTTTGGCCTGGGATCTGGGATTCAGAGATGTCGTCTGTGAATCGGACTCTCTTGTGCCGGTTAGTGCGGTGCTGAAGAGTCTTGATGATGGTGATGAAGGGGTTGGTGTGGTTCGAAGTATCCAGAGAAGGTTGAAGATGAACTGGTCGGTTAGGGTTTCACATGTTTTTCGGGAATGTAATAGGTCTGCGGATGTGTTAGCTGGGTTTGGTCTGAATATGAGAGAGGAGAAAATGATTTGGGGGAAGCCTCCTGAGTGTCTTGGGCTAGTGTTGTTTGAGGATAGTATGGGGGCCTGCGTGCCAAGGGGTTTTTAGTTGGGTTGGGTTTTTTGTTCTTGTTTGTTTGCTGGCCTTCTGGGCCTCTTCGTTGTACCAAAAAAAAAAAGTGCAACTTTAATCTACAAATGGCAGGTGCTATATGTTAGGAATTTTTTTGGAGGAAGAAACATGGAAGCTCTCATAAACCTTTTTTTTTTCTTTTTTCTTATAATTTTGCTTCATTCATAGCTCCATAATGATAGATACAAATCAAATTCCTTTTATAGAGGAAATACACATAATTAAATAAAAGATAAATAAAATAAAGTAACTACTTATCCCTAAAATTATGTACCCACTAGTTAACTCATATATATGACTAATTCAAAAATAAACTTAATCTCTAAAATTCAAATCTGATGCAACAGATTCATACTTCCAATAACAATATTATTTTATTATTATTATTAATTCCCAACAATTCCTCCCTTAAACTGAAATTTCTTCACAAGAAAATTCAGTTTAATTCATAAATCTTCAAGTTTTTCCTGGATCATTTGTTCGAAGCTTCAATGATGCACTTTGTCATCATTAACCTATTTGGAGCACCATCTCTCCAAAAACATCAAATTTTGTAAGCTTCTCACAGAAGATCCACTTCTTCTACTCTCCTTTCTTGTGCACCGTTTGCTTGCTCATCTTCTTCGAGCCAATTCTTTCACCGAGCTCTTGCAATTATTCAACACAAATATCAAATCTCTAAAGTAATGGCGAGGATTCNCACTTATCCCTAAAATCATGTACCCACTAGTTAACTCATATATATGACTAATTCAAAAAAAAACTAAATCTCTAAAATTCAAATCTGATGCAACAGATTCATGCTTCCAATAACAATATTATTTTATTATTATTATTAATTCCCAACACTATATAATCAATTTGGATAAATGTAGTTTTAATTTATTAGATGGTATTGGTAGGTGTGGTTTTATGTTTTATAATTTATATTATAATTATGATCAATCCTATTTTTCTGTTCTCTTTTTTTTTGCAAGTCCTATATTTCTATTCAATTTTATTATATAATTTTTATTTTAAATTAATACCAGCCTTAATTTTATTTTTAATTTAAATCCTAGACAATATCTTTATCATTTTTTTAAACTTTTGTTTTCAGAAATGTTTTAACCTTTTATTAAATGAAAAATTATAACATCTATAATATCTATAATATTTTTATATTATTTTATAAATATATTATGCCGTACCCGTACTCTATATTTTTTAAAAATTGCCGTACCCCGTACCCGTACCCGTACCCATGCACGTGCCAGTACTCGTGTAAATGCAACATAGATACATATAAACATACTAATTTATTTGATACAGTTAGGGTATAGATATGGCTATGATGGACGAATTCGGATTAAAATAGTAATAGAACTACCTGAATACTCTACTCATTGTTATGTTATCTCTACACGGATAAAAATAGTAATAGAACTACCTGAATACTCTACCCTCCACCGCATCATCAACGGCCCCCCATTTTTAACAATGGGTAGAGTATTCGGGTAGTTCTATTACTATATTTATCAACTCTACCCACATAAAATCTCTTGCGTCTAAGTTACAATAACTTCAAGATGAATAGATAATGGAAGGATTGGATTACAACAAGTCAGTAAAAAATTAAGACTATTTTTTATATTTATAGTGATAAAAATTCAAAAACTATAAACCTACAACGCTAAGAAAATTTAAGAATCAAAAAGTTTTTTTTTTAGGAAAAATACAGTAAACGTACATGTGGTTTAGTCCGATCTCACATTGGTGTTGTGTGATTTAAAAAATGTCACTTTGAGTACCTAAGGTATGCGCCCTAAGAATCACAACCAAGTACGAATGGAAAGATTAATTCAAACTCTCAAGTTTAGCAAAAAAACCATGATTTACATCAAAGCTCATAATCCTAATTAAGGAGAAAGAAAGTTAAGATAAAAACCCTAAAAAGCATGAGAAAACACCCTCAAATGGTCCTCCTAGCTCAAGCTTGACCTCATTGCTCCTCTAGGTGAAGATGCTCAGCTGTTCATGGTGCAAAAACGACCTACACCAAGCCCAAAATCAGATCAACCAGTCATAGCTACCATGGGAGTTTCAAGGGGACGAAAATGGTAAGAAATGAAGGCAAAGAAGATGGAAAATCGTTGGGGATGTGTGGTAATGTGGAAAGAAACCCTAAGACCTCTGATTTCAGTTAAATTTTGGGTCCAAAAGAGGTTGGGCAAGTGTTAGAAACACAAAATCAGGCTTGGGCTTTGAAATATAAAATTTTTTGCGAACTGTAGCTGTTGGACCGCCGTTATGAAGGGTGGCGGCTAACCAATAGTTAACTCTGTTGGGCAGCTAAAAGCATCGCTGAAATGATCCCTAGCTCCTTTCCTTGCATCCTTGGCTCTTCCTTGAGATTTCCCATGCTTAAGACTTCATTTAAACCTTCCAAAAACATGAAAGATTAAGTGATTCCTCAAGATTAGAGTGATAAAAAAATGAAAGAATTAAACACGATAAAAATAAAAAAATCAATCACAAAATAGTCCTAATAAGCCCTAAACCTTGAAGCATCATATTCTATCATAAAAGGTTATAAACGCATGCAATTAGCTCCCAAGTGTATATAAAATGCCCTTAATTGTCACTAAAAAGCATGATAGAATATGGACAAATCAAATTCCCCCACACTTAAACCTTTGCACTCCCGGGCAAAGCCATCAAGAAAGAAAAACTTCAAGAATGCAAAAAAATCAAGAGGCAACCAACTTTACTCAACAAACGACAGTAGCCAACAAATGCAACTTAGACTATGAGACAAGTGATTAACTAGCATGCCAAGCAACCAAAGAATATCTAAGAGAACAATCCAAAAAGTGTATCACTCCCTCACCAAGCAGGGAAATTTTATCTCTGAAATCCTTGTAACAAGTTTCTATCATAAACTTGAAATAACTCTACAATCACCACTATGAATGCAATGACTTAAAAACTCAACAGGACTTTTAAGTGATCTAATGATGGAAAGTCTAAAAATGCAAGAAAGAAGAGTGAAAGCAACAAAGAAGGAAGGAAACCAAGCAAACAAAATCAGTTAAGGAGTTCTCAAACCTAGCATCCAAAACCTACCACACTTAGGACAAACTTGACTCCTCAAACCAACCAAGAATTGACCAAGCTCATTTTTTTTTTACACAATTTCACAACTTGAGTCTTTGACTCTTTATTAAGCCGGCTACACTTGCCTTAGCTTCTTAAAAATCACTTCATTTCTTTACTTTGAAGCTTACAAGGATTTTTTTTTTCTCTTTTTTACCACTTTTCTTTTTCTCTCTTTTTTTTTTTTAACAACACTTGGCAATTCAAACCCAAGAGGATAGAAGCAAAAAGAAGATTGCTAGGCAAACAAGATGCTAAAACAAGAGTTCATAAACCAAGACTAGAAGGCTTAGATAATAAAGCTCAAAAAGGATGACAAAGGAAGAAAGTGTTTAAGCTTGTGTATGGGATAGAAGGGATGCAAATGAATGCCTCTATCATAATTTAAAAACCATTGCATATGAAGCTTTGACAAAGAGTGAAATCAAGTTCTAGAGAAAACTCACCACAAGGACTAATATGACACTAATGAAATGAATAAATTTAGGCTCAAAAACTTCCAACAAGGTTAAAGGGGCAACACTCAATTTATCCTTAGAAAAATCCAAAGGCAACAAAGCATGACAATAACAAATCAAATGCTCAAGAATCAAAAGAAGCAACAGTGAATTGCTAAGATATGCAAGCAAAAATGGATCCAATTAACTCAACAACAAAATTGAGAGCTTTCCAAACTTGATAAATTCACCAAGGCAAAAAGAAGTAAAAGATGGGATCAAATGATAACAGTCATGCTGGAATGCAAATGGAAATCTAGATGCCAAAAACACCAAATGAAGGTCAGAAAACTCCTTCACAAGTTTTAAAAATTGAGCCACCAAGGCAAACAGAATCCAACAACAGAATAAACATAATAACAAAGTTAGCATAAAACATATATGATCAATAAAAGAAAACCTGCTGAAAATGCTCAGAAGAGGAGAAGAATACCTGCAAATTGAAAAATTATCAGAGAGCTAGAAACAAAAAATTAATCACCAAACTCACACTCCCCCACACTTAATCAAGACATTGTCCTCAATGTGAAAGGACAACCACACAATAAAAGGGGAAGTAGAGAAAAGAGTAGCTAAAAGAAATTGTAAACAACCCACAAGAGAATAAGAGTGAAAGAGCTAGAATAAACCATAGATTATGATAATCAAGGAAGAGAAATGACCCACCAAAGGAGACCATACCCTTGCTTAGGGCCAAGCAAAAGGAAATCATGCCCCAAAGTAAGGCATGGTCGCCCCAAAGAAGGGCACCTTGCCCTTATTTGGGCGACCATGCCCATGCTCAACACTCACTAGGGCATGGTCGCCCCAAGCAGGGGCACTCTGCCCTTAGTTGGGCGACCATGCCTAGGACACGGTCCCCTGAGAGGACTCTGATGTACAACAGCTAAGTAACTCACGTAACTTACTTCCGAAAATGATGGAGTAAAGATTCTCTCGCAATCAATGGGATACCGCATCCCACCACCTCCCGCAATCAGTGGGATATCGCATCCCACTAATATCGGGCTACCAGGGCCAGAACACACTATAAAAGGCCTGGTAGGGCACGATCAAAGGTAACGCACTCTACTCAGTCTAGACTGATTCCTCTCAAATACGCTTTACTGACTTAAGCATCGAAAGAGAATCGCGGGGCTATCCCCGCCGTTCTTTTGTTTTGCAAGAAATCGTCACCGAAATTCCTCACCAAACCAGGTAAAGGCCCCTCGGGCCAAAATCTAGTTCATCACTGGCGCCGTCTGTGGGGATGAAATCCTTCGTCCCATCTCTACTCTATCGATCTCAATTTACATGAATAATTGTTTAAGTTTTCCTATGATCTTTACATGTTCAAAGAATGTCCATTTATGCAACGTAGTTTCTAGGGTTTGAAAACTCATCTTTTGTTCAAAAATGGGGTTCGTTAAGCACGAATCCCTGGGGGTGGTCGCCCCATCCCCTAGGGTTGGCTCAGGGTTAACCCGCACACATTTACATGCTTCCTCAGATCTGTCTAAATAGTTCGCGCACCTTAATCATATGTACATTTGACCGGGCACCCGTCGTAAAGTGCCCTTTGATGAAGTCAAATGAAATTTATACTCGAGCCTCGCAAGTATAAATTATATTCATTAAAATATAGTATAGATGCCAACTGAAGGTCGAATCTCTCGCGGAACTCAATGTGATGAGAACTAAGAGAATTGTGATCAAGGTTGTAGTTTGTAATTTTGATTGTAGAATGTCACGAATATATGAATATATGAAAAAAATACTTGAGAGAAACGCTAGAGATAGACTATCATAGTTCATAAAAGATAAAGAGAAGATGATTGATGTGGATTTAATTAACCATGTTCAATGATGCATTTATAACATTAAAACACTAATCAATTAAGCAATGGTTAAAGATATAGAATTAGGATGGATAACTCAACCAATACTGGGGAATATGAGCATTTGCTATTGATCTTCAATGCAATCTTTATAATTGCAGTATCGGACCAATGAACTGTTGGGAAATCAGGGCCTGAAGCGCGCAACGGAAGCAAAAAAAAAAAAAATTAAACCTTAAATGGCGCGAAGGACCAAAATGATTTCCCTACGAATCCGCTAGCAGAATTTAAACCGGTGAAGGATAGAGTTATACCTCAAGGTTTCAATCGGTCCGGTTGAACGGTGCGTTTCTGAGAAGTCCACTTGACGCGTCCTTCCTCCGCCAGTAATCCACACGAGCAGTTTGTTGGCACCAAGGTGCTAGCCTTATGTTCTTTTCTCTAAAAGAACCTGGGAACTCAAATCTACAGTTCTTAAAATTCAAGAATACTTTCTTGAACTTTTAAAGATAGGTGGCGCAAAACAAGAACTCCTTCTTGTTTTTTCTCTCTCAAAACCCTAGCTATGGAAACCTTATTTCTCTCACACTCTTGGAGAAGATGAAGTTTATTTTTCCCTAGGCTTTTGAGTTAGGCGATTTTCTCTCCTTCTCTCACAAAGGAAGAAAACAAAATCACACTAATGAGAATTAGGTTAGCCAAGTCGACTTGCTTGGCCCTTTTATAGTGTTGGGGAATTTTGATAATTATAATTAGGGAATCCCTAAATTATAGGATTATCAAATTATAAAATTATAAGATTACAATAATATTATAATTTTAGGACTTGAATTTTGAATTAAAATATTACCTTAATATCTTAATAGAATCCAAAATGCAATCTTTGAGAATCAAATGGAAGATCAAATCTTCCCATGGGACCCACCAAAGAAGGCGCCATCCTCCCCTAAATTATCTTTGGAATTTTATAAATCAAAAACATTCCTAACTCTTAGGAACTAAATATCTTCCAAAGATTTTGAATTAAAATATTACTCTTATATCTTTAATTCAAATCTTTTGAATATGAAATCTAGATCAAATCTTTTGAATTCAAATTTATGACTTTAATTAATAAAACATTCCTATTAATTAAAATCTCCTCTATGAGGTGCCACCCTCAAGCCAACTTATCCTAATATTAGTGAATTTAATAAATCAATAATCTCCTAACTTTTAGGAACATTATCTAATTTATTATTCCCTAATATTATAATTGTAAATAGATTAATCCAATTAACTATTTAACAATTATTATATTTAAACTTGTCTCACAAATTTAAATATTACAACTGTAGATTATTTTTAAAACAAGACTTCATGTCCCAGACATTCAGCTATGTCTTAAATTGGGTCACCGGAGTGACTCACGAATTAACCCTAATTCGTGTCCCTTTAAGCGGTGTCCAGATCCTACTCATGTGTGACCCAGCAGGCCCCACGTGAAGTCGGCAACAAGCCATCCCTATGAATCACAAGTCGAGAGCGGACTCTAGCAAGCCATCACGACTACCCAAAACACGTGAGTTATCGTTTTATCAAAAAGACCGATTTAACCTTAGTACACCTTGTCATAGACCCTATTGTCACACGATATCTTGGTCATGGAGTAGGCACGGGAAAGTCATTCATATTCCAAACCTCAACTTTCTCGATTCCCTGAGTTAGTCCCATTTCCCAGCGTGGCCACGCATTTCTTGGACAGACTCATCGATCAGATCAAAGGACTTTGATTTTCTTGTCAAGTTTGTTCTCTACTTCATTTTGAAATCTCTTGAACATTTCAAAAGACTCTGACTTATGCTTCATTAGGTAGACATAGCCATACCTACTAAAGTCGTCAGTAAACGTAATGAAATAAGAATAACCACCTCTAGCATGAGTACTCATGGGTCCACATACATCACTATGTATGATCCCCAATAAGTCTGGTGCCCTCTCGCTGTGGCCAGTGTAAGGCGCCTTTGTCATTTTTCCAAGTAAACAGGATTCGCAAGCATCATATGATTCAAAATCAAATGAGCTTAGAAGTCCATCTTTATGGAGCTTCTCTAGGCGTTTCTCGTTTATATGCCCTAAACGACAATGCAAAAGGTATGTAGGATCAGATTCACTAATCTTAATCCTTTTCGTATCTATGTTATAAATATTGTTATCGTGTTAACGTTCTAATTTCAAGATGCAATGATTATCTTGCAAATCACCATAAGCAAATAAACATCATCTTTATAAATTGAACATCATTCTTTACAGTTAACACATGCAAAACCTTCCTTATCAAATAAGAAAGAGAAACATTGTCTGAACTTAAAGAAGGTACATAATAACAATAAGCCCAGAGGGCAAAACAAGCTCGCATGTTCCTACATCAACAGCAGCAACCCTTGCTCCATTGCCTTCATGCAGGTCCATCTCGCTTCTGTCCAGCTTGTTGGAAATTGTGCCCTAGGGCCAATCATTTTATGTGAAATGTTATGAACATTTGATTAATTTATGGAGATAAATTAATGTGTTATCATGTTATTAGCATGTTTACTATGATAACGTCCATGATTAATTATGAGATAATTAATCTAAATCTGTCCCTGGTCAATTGTTTTCATGGGAACGAAAATGAACTAAGACCAGCATGACCTCGGTGCATAGAGATGCAAGCACTAGATGCTGGGACGAGAGTCATGGTGCAATTATGTAAGGGGTTACGAGTTGCTGGACCGACCCGGAGAGTCCTGCATGGGTTTAGTCATCAGCTTGCCTCTCCTTGTACGCCTGTAGCGACGCCTTAGACCTGAGGTCATCATTATTCTGGTGTTGCAGTTGTCAAACTTTGGCTTAGTCTAACGTTGCCTGTAACAGGGTAGCCATAAGGGCTAAGTACGGGTTTGGTTGATTGCCGTGCTGAGGAATGTGGATTGACCAAGATGGGATTTTGTCCCTCATTAGATGAGAGATATCTAACTGGCGCCCTCGATGAGTCTGTCCAGGAAAAGGAGTGGCCACTCAGGAAATGGGACTTACTCAGGGAATCGAGAAAGTTGTGGTTTGGATTATGGATGACTTTCCTGTGCCTAGTCCATGACCAGGATATCGTAGGACAATAGGATCTCTGACACGGAGGTACTGAGGTTAAGTCGTTTTTGTAAAAACGATAACTCACATGTTTTGGGTAGTTGTGATGGCTTGCTAGAGTCCGCTCACGACTTGTAGGTCATGGGGATGACTTGCTGCCAACTTCACATGGGGCCTATTGGGTCACACACGAGCAGGAACAGGACACCATTTAAAAGGGACACGAATTAGGGTTAATTCGTGGGTCACTCGGGTGACACGATTTAAGACACAGAGGAAATCTCTGGGACATTAGGTTTTGTCTTAATTAATCTACAGTTGTGAAATATTTAAATTTGGGGTACAAGTTTAAATATAATTGTTAAATGATTAAGGGGGATTAATTATTTACAATTAAAATATTAGGGAAAAATAATTCAGATAATATTCCTAAAAGGTAGGAAATTATTGAAATATAAAATTCCCCATAATTATATGAGGGTGGCTCCTCTTGAGGATTATTTGGATAAATAAAATTATTTTATTAATTCAAATAATAAGTTTGAATTCAAAAGATTTGATGGAGATTTCAAAAGATTTGATTCAAACAGATTTGGTGAGATCTCCTCTCAGAATCTTTGGTAAATCATGAATTAAGGAAAGTTTTTGATTTCTAAAATTCCAAAGATAAAAGAGGGAGATAGGCGCATGGTTGGTGGTTCCCAAGGAGAGATTTGATCTCTCATTTGATTCTTCAAGATTGCAGTTTGAATTTAAATTAAAATATTAAGGTAATATTTTAATTGTAAATTCAAGTCCTAAAATAATTATATTATCAGAATATCTTGATTTTAGGAATAATTAAATCACCAAATATTTTATATATATATATGGGCAAGTCGACTTGCCCAAGTAAGCAAGCATACTAACCCTAGTTTTGATTTTCTTCCTCCTTGAAGAGAGACAGAAAATCGCACCTTTGCACCCATAGAGAGAGAAAGTCGACTTTTGCTAAGGAGTTAGTGAAAATCGATTTTGCTCCATAATTAGGGTTTAAGAGAAGAAAAGGCAAGAAGGAGTTCTTGTGGGGGGTTTCTTCTATGCGCCACTTTTGCTGAATTGGTTTCAAGAAGGAGTTCCTGGATTCAAGGGCTGTAGATTGGTCCCTAGTTCTTTTGGAGAAAAGAACTGAAGGCTAGCACCTCGGTGTTCGAAGAAACTATTCGTGTGGATTACTGGCAGAGGGAGAACGCTGGGAGTGGGCTCCTTGGACACACCTTGTACAACCATCAGATTGAAACTCGTGAGGTATACCACTATCTAAAAGTTTTAAATTCTGCTAGCGGATCCGTTCGGGAATTCTAGGACCTAGGCGCTATTTTGTTTTAATTTTTTTTTTGGCTTCCGCTGCATTAGGCGCCTAGGATTCCCAACAGTGGTATCAGAGCCAGGCCAGTTCTAGGATTTAATACTGTTTATGTGTACATGTGATGTATGATATGTGTGTTTACCGCTTTCAATCACGTTTTGGTTTTACAAACAAAATCCACCGAACGTTTTTCATAAAAATTCAATCTACAGAAAAAGGTGCAAATTATATGTATGAGATGTGTTGGGAAATCATAGAGGGAGCGCAGCGGAAGAAATTAAAAAAATTTGGACTAAAACGTAATTAAAACTAAAAGCTAACTCTGTGATTCCCTTCAGGATCCACTAACTATGTTTATACCAGATTAGAAGGGGATGTTTACCTAGTTTTGATCGGTGACTTATCGTATTCGCGAATTTGAGAAGTCCACAGAGTGTCCTTCCTCTACCAGTAATCCACACGAGCAGTTTGGCAGATGCCTAGGTGCTAGCCTCCTTCACTTCTTCCCAAGTGAAAACGGGAACTATATCTATGGTTCTTGAATAATCAAGAGGTGTTGTTGATTATCAAGATTGATTGGGATTGGCGATTTTCTCACTCTCTATAGAGCTCTAGGCGAAATTCTTAGTCTGACTAAGAATTGATCTGTGTTGTGTGTTATTCTCAAATAGGTGCCTAGTGCCTCTATTTATAGTGTTCTCATTCCTAGTTTTAGGGAATCCTAATCCAATTAGAATATCTCTAAGATATGGGATATCTTTTAGATATCTCAAAATATCTTTTGATTTATAATATTAAACTTAATATTATAATTCAAAAATAAAAGGCCCAATTCGAATTTGACTTATCCTAGATCAAATCTTGGATCAAATCTTAATTTGCTCAAATCCTATTGGTTGGAATGAGTCATGAGATTTTGATTTTATAATTTAAA
>QANZ01019714.1:0-15809 GCA_003254925.1 Chamaecrista fasciculata
AAGTAACCATGTTATTATGAGTATGATGATATATGTTAAGGCTCAGATTTGGGCTATTAAAGACCATCATGTATGTGGATCAAAGAGGAAGACAAGGTGAGAGAGGAAGGAAAAAATTCTTTGAAAATTTTTATTCTCCTTCCAACTCTGCAAACCAAGAAGCAAGACTAAATATCTTTTTTAATAAAGTGAAAATTTAGTTCCATATCTTTTGTTGAGTTCTCAATTTGGTCATGTATCTTTTCTTGTTGCACTTTTGGTCTCATATCTTGCAAAAGGTCTCAATTTGGTCACATAATTTTTAGTCTCATATCTTTTGGTCAAGTTGCAGAATTGGTCTTATATCTTTACAAAAGGATTAACTATTTTGCAAAGATATGAGATCACTTTTGTATCTGATCCAAATATATAAGAGCAATTCTGCAATTGATTCAAAGATATGGGACCAAACCATCAACAACAAAAATATAGGACCAAATTGGGAACTGACCCAAAAATATAGGACCAAAAGTGCAACAAAAGAAAATATGGGACCAAATTGGGAACACAGCAAAAAACAAAGGACCAAATTTTCACTTTGACCTTTTTTTTTTGGTACAAAGACTAAATATTGTTTTGAATAAGGTAAATTTAAGAGAAAAAATAATTTTGGTAAAAGCAATCTTTTAGTCCTCAAACTTTACACTAACTATCAATTTTATCTCCAATCTTTTTTATGGTCGATTTTGTCCCCATTTTACACATTTTGGTCAAATTTATCATTTTCTCTTACTTTAGCAAAATATTAACGACAAAATCTACGTAGCTAATGACTTGTAAATTATAATGTGAAATTAATAGAAAAAGAAACTAAAAAAATCCTAATTCATATTGAAAAACATTATGAAATTTGTCGTTAATTTATTGAAAGAAGTTAGTCAAAGGATAAAATTGACCAAAAATGTAAAACTTTAGGAACAAAATTAACAACAAAAAAAGATTGAGGAATAAAATTGATAGTTAATATAAAATTTAGGGGAGTGGCTCAGCTACATTATGATTCCTAAATTATTACATCCACACCATTGATTTTATTTAAAAGTCAATACATAAATTCTTAGTCAACTCATCCAAGGGTCAATAATTGATACTTTAGCAATACTTTAGCCACCATAATTTAGCAGATCCATTTCCAAAATTTAGACATCGAAAATATGCTTTTACCAATCTTTTTTAGAGGTAGTTGAATTATTTTCTTTTACAATTTTAATATCTTCAAAGCAAGCTTATCAAAACCGGACCGGACCGGCCGATCCGACCGGTTGGACCGCGACTCGGTCCCCAGTCCGGTCCGAGTTGAAGGACATACCGGCTGTGCAGAGAACCGGCGAAGAACCGGGCGAACCGGGCTTGAACCGCCAAAACCGGTAAGAACCGGCGGTTCGAGGGGTTTAGTCGGTTCAGCAATTTTTTTTTTTTGCCTTCACTTGCCCAAAACGACGTCGTTTTGGATCTGAATTTAAAAAAAAAAATCGGTTTAGGGTTTGTTTAGGCCGCTGCGATTGTTCCTTCTTCTTCCTCAATTTCATTTTGGCCATTGCGCTGCGATTTCCTTTTTTTTTTAACAAAGCCGCTGCGATTTCGGATTTCCTACTTCTTCTTCTTCTCTCAATTTCAATTTCCTCCTCAATCGGTTTAGTGTTCGTCGTCGTCTCACTCTTCGCCGTCGTCTCACTCTTCGCCGTCGTCTCCACGCCGCTGCGTCGTTCGTCTCCTCTTCGCCGCAGGTATTTGGGATCTTCTTCGTATTACTGGCTGCTCTGATTTCAAATTTGTCTTCCATCGTTGTGTACGTAGGGTGCTGTTTTGCGCTGTGTTTTGTTACCAAATGTGAATGGTAACCTAAATTGTAGTTCAGGTAAAAAAAAAACCTAAATTGTAGCTGTTTCTAATTAATAGGGTCCATGTTATTTGTTTATTTTCTTTTTGTGATTTATTTTCTCCCTATAATTTGGTGTGATTGTGGTTTATTTCCTTCTTGTGTTTAGCTTAATTGTGATTTATTTCCTTATTGATTAATTTCCTTATTGTGTTGAACCCCGGTTGAATCATTGAACCTTGAACCGCTACTTCAACCGGTTCAATGTCCGGTCCGGTTTTAATAACCTTGCTAATAAGGAATCATATAATGCAAAAACTGAGCACTTTTACAATAAAACATCTCTTGATTCATAACAAGACCTCACAAATCAAAAAAAGGGAGGAACACAAACATATGTTTAGTGTAGTGGTTGGTGAGGTGAAAGAATCCAAGTTCGATCTCTAGAGTCGACATTGTTGATAGGACTCTAATTATTTTGTTATTGAGCTCTGAGTGAGATTATTCTTCGTCTAAACCGTTACACGGATAGACAAAAGATAACCATAATTTAACCGGAAAAAAAAAAAGGAATAGCTTCTCTCAAAATAAAATGACTAGCCAGAAAAATAGAAATAAGTAAAAAAAGATGAGTAAGTGCATATTATGTGATGATTTCATCTTTGAAAAATTATATATTTTATAATTTAACTATTTAAAAATAAAAATTATATGATCTAATTTTTTTTAAAAAAATAAAAGATATCATGCAATGACTTTANCTCCTAAATATACCTTATCTAGGGATGACAACGGATAAGATACTTTAAATTTTATCACTATCCGTATTAGTATCTGTTCATTCTCTCCAATATCTGTATCATATCTGTATTGGATATTCGGTATCCGACAGGTACTCTAAATATCCGAATACCCGAAAAAAATAAATATAGGATAGGATATCCTAATTCAAAAATCAGATATATCCGATATCCGATACCCAATATCCGTGAATTAAAATAAATTAATTAAAAATATAATAAAAAATGTATAAAATATTTATATTATAAGGTATCGAATATCGGGTACCCTAACTATCCATTCATTTCGGATGGATGCTAAATAGTTAGTTTTTTATTTGTCAATACCCGTACCATATTCGATATGTGGTATCTGACGGATATCGAATATTTTTTACAAGTGAATTCAGACGAATATCCTAAATACCCGCACAAATTGTTATCTCTCCTTATCTAACAAGACTTTGGCGCCTGTCCTCATTAAATGTATTTTAGTTTACCCTATAAAGAGGAAAGCTGAGTTGTTGACGTAGCCCAATTGGTAGCCCACGTAGCCGAACATAGTAGGCTAAGGCCCACAGAAATAGGCCCATATTAACTAACAATAACGGATACTACCTGCAAATCAATTCTTTCTTGGTCAAAATATATTTTTGGTCTCGTACCTTTTACTCAGGTCTCAAATTCATCCCATAAATTTTTTGTTGCACTTTTGATTTCATATTTTTTTGCTCAAGTTGAAAATTTGGTCGCGTATCACTTTTGCTCTTATATATTTTGGTTAAGTTATAGAATTGGTCTCATATCTTTGCAAAAAGTTCAACCTTTAGTGCCACCTGACCAAAAAATATGGGATTAATGAAAAAAAAAAACTTAGATAAAGTTACTTATATTTTTGCTATAAGGTTCCTCCAATCATAAGCTTGATTGATTTACATTATCTCTCTTCTATGATTGATCATGCAAGAATGTGTATTTAATATTCTCTCTCTACCATGATTGACCATGTATAAATTGGAAAACCTTATAACAAATATAGAAAGAACCTTATATAAGTTTTGCTCCGGACTAATTCAACACTTGACTCAAAGATATGAAATCAATTTTATAACTTAATCAAAAGATATAAGAATGATTCTACAACTTAACCTAAAGACATGGAATAAAAAATGTAACATGAGACCGAATTTGTAACCTAAGCAAAAAATATGAGACCAAAATAGCAACAAAAAAACTATAACACCAAATTGAAATTTGAACAAACCTTATGAGACCAAAAATATAGTTTAGCGTTCTTTCTTTCTTTCTAACTCATCGGTTTCTTTCAATGTCGACGACGACTCTCCAACTTGATAGCTATAGCTTCCTTGCCACACACTATACTGTACGGGCATGGGAAGGCCACTACCTTCCTAAATGCCATGAACAAAACCTCCAAAAACCTCACTACACACCATTACAACCTAACCTTCTTCTTCTTCTTCTTCTTCTTCTTCTTCTTCTTCTTCTTCGTTTTAGGGCTTTGGGTTTGTTTGTTTGTTTCTATGAGCTATGCCTTCATCGCCCAAGTCCTTCTACGGTCGTCCCACACCTCCACTTTCATCTCGTAGATCCTCCTTCATCATCGTCTCTTGCCTCCTGATTGGCGTCTCTGGTTTTCTCTTCGGAATTGCATCTCTCTTGTGGCCGATCCAGGGCTACCGATGCTCCAACAGCCGCCCTAGATCGGTTCGGGTGGTTTGGGAGCACGGCGGCGCCGTCGCCGGCGGCGGAAGAGGTGGTTCTGGCGATGGGATTGGAAATGATCGGCATAAGGTCATGGGATTTGTCGGTATTCAAACGGGATTCGGATCTGTGGGTAGACGCCACTCGTTGAGGAAGACTTGGTTCCCATCGGATCGCCAGGGGCTCGAACGGTATTGATCTGTTGTTATTCCTTATGAACGAGTGTGTGTGTCTATCATGGTTGCAAATTGCGGACGGCATCACCGATTGCGGCAGCGCGGCCGTGGTAAGCAACGCAACGGCATCATGTGAGCCTAAATCATGTGTTGTTGCCGCAACGTTGCGGCGATGCGGTTAAGTTGCGGTCTGAATGCTTATTTTTTTCTGATTTAAAGAAATATTGATCTGAAAAATTAGGTGAGACATAGAGAGATTGTGTAGAAGAATTGGAGAGTTTATTGGTTTTGATTTATTATATCTACCATTTATCATCACAGCTTCAAATATGAGATAATAAGATGGAGAGATTGAATTTGAGAAGAATGGGTGAGGTGTGAGTTCATATATGTGTGAGTTTATATAATATATTTAACTTTTAAAATTTAACATTTTGTGCAATTTTAAAAAAATTCACGACCGCAGTAACCGCAACCCGCATCGTAACACCCCGCAGTAATTGCAATGCAGTAATCGCAGCCGCAACCGCAATTTGCAACTTTGGTGTCTATTGAGAAAATCTGAATAAGTTGCGACTCTTAATGAAAAACTGTGTATTCTACTTCTGCCATATGATTATTCTTTTAATAGTTTCCTTTTTAATTTGGGAACTGATCTAGTTTGCGTAATTGTCATTGGCTGTTGTATCGCATGAGAATTTGAATCTTTCAAGGTTCTTCGTTGTACTTATATGGCCTAGTTTACATTCTATACGATATATTATATCCATAAGTAGTATCCACTTGTTTATAGTATTTGAAACCGATGTTAATCTTGAAAAGCCTCCAGTGCAATAACATTGAGCTGATGAAAGAAACTAGTCGTTTTTTGTTGACAAATTGTTTACTCTTATTGGTTTGCAGCTTGGAAGAAGCCACTGGATTAGCCTTTAGGTTTGTCATTGGTAGAACAAATGATAAGTCAAAGATGGCTGCCCTTCAAAGGGAAATAGCAGAATATGATGATTTCATTCAATTGGACATTGAAGAGGAGTACAGTAAGCTCCCGTACAAAACGTAAGTACTAAGAAAGAATAACTGAACTGCTGTCTGTTATGCCAGTAGTATGTATGGGGTTAAGTTGCTTATTGAGTTGTTTTGTTTATTACAGTTTAGCTTTCTTCAAAGCAGCCTATGCACTTTTTGAAGCTGATTTCTATGTCAAAGCTGATGATGATATATATTTAAGGCCAGGTATCTATATCTTTCATGTATTGAATTGATTAATTCATTATAAGTTATGACCTATTGACCTTTGTTTATGAGGTTCCTTTTTCGCCTACTGCATAAATAAGATTTATGTAATAATATTGTATACATTGTCAGATCGTCTATCATTATTGGTGGCTAAAGAGCGATCTCACTCTCAGACTTACATAGGATGCATGAAAAAGGGTCCTGTTTTTACCGACCCAAAGCTCAAATGGTTTGTTCTGTTTATATTGTGTATTTTATCTGTAATTGTACTTTTATTTTGTCTGGGCTTAATGTCTTCAGGTCTAGCCATTATTTATTCATGCCTCAAATAACTTCTGTTAGAAATTTGATAAATAAATAGAGCATGCCATCTTGGTTTGATAATGCCAATTGCCTGAAAAAGAAATACCAATAACTTTACTATGTGACTAAGTCAGCAAGCAATCACTTCATTGAGATATGAAACTTCTGGTACTAAATTTTACATCCAGATGCATTAATTACTTTGTGTATCAGTCCTGAAACTTCCTTATTTTACAGATAATATTATCATGCTGACAAAAAATGGTCCTTACAGTTACTATAGTTACAAAAATGGTGATACTGCAATAAGAACTGAATCAAATGTGCAGATCGTTTTTTGTATTGTCTAGGTGGATATTATTGTGGCTATAGATCTCCCTTATTCCCTAGTTCTGAAAGATTGATTAACTCTAGGGTTTTATGGTCCTTAAAAGTCTAACTTTTGCATCTAATTATTTTAAATTTATCAAAAGTTTTAGTTCAGTCCTTTTGTTAACTGGGATTGATTTTTAATCGCAATGCTGCTGCGAAGTTATAATGTTAATCCATGATTACTTACTTTTGTTATGAACAGCTCTGATCTCCATGATAGAAATTGTAAACTGCCAATTATTTTATGCCCGGATTGACCCGTTTTAAATGAACCAAATGATAGCCATTTCCAATTTTTGAGTTACTTGATTTACAACAATGTACTTCTAGTGATCAAATTGAAAAGGATAAACTACTTTTTTCGTCCTCAAGATTCGAAGTCATTTTTAATTTCATCCATCAAATTCTTTTGCTATCATTTTCATCCCTAATATTTAGAAAAATTCTAAAAATTACCCTATGTACTAATAAGTAATATCACCCCATTTAATGATGAACAAGTCTAACTAATTGATCACGTATTCAAACTGGATCAATATTTGATTCAATTTCATGACCTAAGTAGTAAGTACACAAAGTAGCATTTTCTGACAGCGACATTGTCACAGACTATAATTTCTTTAAATATAGTGAAAAGTGAAAAGCCAACTTTGACACTTGGATCATGAAATTGATTTAAATATCAAGATAATTTGATCGTGTGATCAACAAATTAGAATTTTTCTCATTTCTTGTTTGAATGGCATTTAACATTAGGATAAATTTGGAATTTTGTAAATATTAAGGACAAAATTGATTGAAAAAAACTTTTAATGGAACTGAAATTTGAACCCATATTTGGAAATGAAAAATAAAATTTTGCCAATTGGGAGTCATCCGATTTGCTAGAATCCCAAAAGGCCAAAACTATCATTTTATGGGTTGAAAATTGAAATCTTATGTACTGTACTATTTAGCCCAACCACTACAGTACAATCAAAAGCTTTAAGTTATATCCAGCATACTTGTTGAACTTATTTGGCTTATTTGAGTAACTGTACTGTTGAAGTCTTCAGGTATGAACCACTATCTCATTTGCTTGGAAAAGAGTACTTCCTTCATGCCTATGGTCCTATATATGCTCTTTCTGCTGATGTTGTTGCAAGCTTGGTGGCTCTAAGGAATGATAGGCAAGTTTACCTTTTGCCACAATATACTTGTTTAGCTGAAATTTACTGTATGAAGTGACATTTTATGAGCTTGCTGATGTATTTTGGAATTGTTGTGTATCATTCTTGCTTTTACTAAAATGCCATTTAATATGAACAAGTAGGGGTCTTCAATGGGTTGGGCTAACCCGCCAACCCGCTAAAACCAATCCAACCCACTAGTTTGGATTGGGCTGACGGGTTGTTTTGGGTTCAAAAAGGTGAGCCCGCTCAACCCAATAAAATAAAAAATAAAATTAATTTTTTATTTAGTTAAAATTATATATAATATCACAAATAATATTATTTTTACAATTTGGTCGATTCATAAATTTTTATTATCAATTTAGTCCATCAAAANGTTGACTCAATTATTTTCTTTAGACCAACCCAACCCAACCCGCCCTAAACCCAACCCAACCCTTGAACCCTCCTATGAACAAGAGCTGATGTTATGACATTCTCCAAGTTGATTCTTTTTTTGTGAATTGCATATTTGCAGAAATCAATAGTAGGGACATTCAGTACCCAACCCTCCTCCCAAGTCCTATAGTTTTGAATATTTTTTTTGTTTGTTTTAAAACAACAGTTTCCGGATGTTCAGCAATGAGGACGTTACTATTGGAGCTTGGATGCTTGCAATGAATGTCAACCATGAGAATAATCATGAATTGTGTGCCTCAGACTGTACCTCTACTTCTGTTGCTGTGTGGGATATTCCAAAGTGCTCAGGTTTGTGTCTCTTGCAAAATATTTTATAGAATCAAGACATAGGAGTTTATTCTTTAGAGTTATCCTCCTGATGGTCGAAAATACACAAAATTTACGGAGCTCAATAACAAAACAACTGACGGGGGATGATTATAAACGTTACTCTTGACTATGATCGAGCTTCTTATAAGAAAACTGTTTTAAGCTTTTTATCTTTCTGTACATAGGGGTCATATTTACTTGAAACATTTTATGTGGGTGTAAAAGGAATACATTGCTAAAGTTTCCAGCAATCCACTCATCAAAGTAATAGTCATATATTTTAGTTATCTTTCATTTGTTGACGCCTATGATTTAAGATTTATCATATAGTTATAGATATTTGAGTCTTTAATACATTCCAAAATGGGAATTCTACTTTTAGTGGTCTTCTTTTAATTGTTGGTATGACCAATTAGCCATATTCTTCGGTCATCAAACAAGAAACAGATAATTGTTTTATTTAATGACATTTTGTTGAGGATATACTTGTAAATCGAAGTAGAAAATTATTCTGATAATTTGAGTGCTGTTTCCCCTATAGGTCTATGTAACCCAGAAAAGAAAATGTTGGAACTGCATCAAAAGGAAAGCTGCTTAAAAAGCCCGACTGTGCAACCTGATGACTAGTATTTTTGCACATATTTACAAACCAAAGTAAGTTCAGAAGGTAATTGAGGAACAGCATGCACCTGTACCATGATACTGCCACTTGATGAGATGCTACCATTGTCATCATTTTCTATTCAATGGTCTTTCTCATTTCAATTCACCTTTCTCCCCGTTTGAAGACAGGTTATCATATTTTCCCTTTTCTCTCTTTTGGTCATTTCGTTTTTAAGTTTTAGAAGGGGTTGAGAGGGAGATGAAGTAGATTCTTGAGGAAGGTTTTATGTAAAACACACGAAAATAGATAGACTTACAGATGATGCCATCATCTATCTATGTTTACCAATTTTTAGTTTTTGTTTTTGAGACTGCACAGGATTTACACGAATTTTTTACATTCTTTTTGAAGATAAGAAGCATTAGCGTTTGGCTCTAAATGCATGGATTATACTTATACAGTACTTTTGAGTTTTGTGCCCTTGTGGATAAAAAAGTGTATATATATATATCCTACATCTGGTAAACTGAGTTTGCAGCTGTCCCCTAACACAGTAAAGACCTGAACAAGTGGAAAAACATTCATCTTTATTCTGATACATTATTTAGGCTAATGCAAGTATCCAGCTATTTAGCATTTTTCTTATAGCTTGATAAGGACAGATTTAGTTCTGCCTGTAACTTGTTTGGTTGACTGATTAGGTTTCTTTTTTCCCAGCTTTTTTAGCCCAGAATTTGAGAATTAGCTAAATTTTTACATTTTGTTTTTTCCTTTAGGCTGTTTAACTTATTTTTTAGTGACATCTGAAGTGGGAATGGCTTTTTGTTCATTCTCTTGTATATTGTATAAAAAAAAAAGTTAAACTATCTTATATCATTATTGTACAAGGTAGGTTTTCTCTTATATCATTGTATAAGGTTCTTAGGATGACACAATTGTTTTTTTCTTAAATCTAGGTTACTTCAAAAGTTTGCCACATATCCTATTTTTTTTCTTTGGTCAAAGTGCAAATGTGATCCCATGTCTTTTGCTCAATTCTCAATTTGGTCTTGTATATTTTTTTGTTGCACTTTTGTTCTCATACCTTTTCAAAAGGTCTCAATTTGGTTTGATTTAATTTTTTGTCCTATATCTTTGGTCAAGTTGGAGAATCGGTCTCATCTTTGCAAAAAAATTCATTGTTAGTTTCATTTGACCTAAAGATATGAGATCAATTTTGTACCTGACCCAAATATATAGGATCAGTTATGCACTTAACCCAAAGGTATAGGACCAAATTTACAAAAAAAAAAGATATGGGACCAAATTGAGATTTGATTCAGAGATATGAGACCAAAACTGCAATAAAAAAAAGTTATGAGACTAAATTAAAAATTAAGCAAAAGATATGAGATCGAGTTTTTCCTCGAGCCTTTTTTTTAAAACAATTAAAACTTGATAGTAAAGATATATGAATAACCTTTTTTGGTTTCTTGGAGATTTGGACATTTGGATCATTACGGGAATTGGGAAGAACACTCCAATGTAATATATATATATATATATATATATATATATTTTATGTAGCTCGTGATCTAGCCCTACACTCCAATGCAATATGAGCACGTGAAATGGAAAATATTGGAAAACAACAAAAGCCCTTCACTATTACCCATATTTGTTCTCAAGTCTCATACTCAAACATGCATTGCAAACAAAAACAGCTTACTAATATACAGAAGCAAAAGTTTGTGGCAGATCTTAGGATTCTTTACTACTTGTTTGTAAATAAGTTTTAGGTATTGTTCTTCTGATCTTCATAATTTCCTTTACTTTAATAGAAAATGAAAAGTTTGAAACCAATCTTAAAATCTTCCGATCACATTCCACTATCCTTCATTGATTTCTGTAACCTCACTTAAAGCAAAAAGGGAACAAATTGAAATATCTGGTGGGAGAATAAAATAAAACGTTTTATCTTCTGTTCTGTCATTTTTCATCACCATTCATGAAATAATCATTCACATGAAATTTTGTTTGCCATAGCCCATATGTTCATTTATTGGTGAGTTTTATAACAATGATATAAAAAATGGTAAATTAATAACTTGGTCCCTTAAAAATTACTGAGTTAACAACCCGGTCTTCGAAAATTTGAAATATATAATTTAATCCCTAAGAGATCAAAACAGTATACCGTTTTAATATTTTAAGTACGAAATTGTGTATTTCAAAATTAAGTTATCAACTTAATGATCCTTCTGGACTTTAGTCTATAGAAAACTCTAAAAAACAATAACACTTTAGTCTATTTTGTTTATCACTTTCTTGATTTCTTCTCTCTTGCTTTTCTCGCCCCCTTAATCTTAATAATAGTTAACCGTAGTCATTTTTCAAAACTTCAACCATATACAATACTATATATATATATATATAAACTTCGGAAGTCTCACTATGACTGTACTTAGCAACCAAAACAGAATAACAAATTAAAGAAACGGCAAAATAATGAAATGAAAGGAGGATGACCGGTATTGATAATAATGGGATATTAATTATATAAAATAATGTCAAATTAAGTATTCGCTTACTATTAAATAACAAAATTATAATTATTAATAAAAATATAATTATATTTTTTTTCATAGTTAATAACAAAAGTCAATGTACAAATTTGGTCTCATATCTTTTACTCAGTTCCCAATTTAGTCTTGTATCTTTTTTTATTGTACTTTTAGTCACATCTTTGCAAAAAGTCCTAATTTGGTCTCATATCAGTATGTCTCATATTTTTTGGTCAAGTTGCAAAATAGGTCTCATATCTTTGAAAAATAAGACCACTTTTGCACCTGACCCAAAGATATAAGACTAATTTTGTAATTGACCCACAAATATGAAGCCAAATATGCAACAATAAAGGATATGAGACTAAATTGGGATATGACCCAAAGATATGAAATCAAAAGTGTAACAAAAGAATATATAGAACCAAATTAGAAATTGAACAAAAGATATGAGACAACATTAGAATTTTGGCCTAACAAAAACACTACATTTTACACATATGATATATATATCTATATCTATACTATATTATATGGCTCCACCCCTTATGGTTGGTCAAAAATAGTGAATTAAAAAATTAAAAAAGAAAAAAAATCACCACCCTCTCTCCCCACTCACTCCCCCACTTCTTTAAAAAATAAATGAAGTAAAAAAATGCAAAAAACAATTAAAAATTAAAAAATGTCACCACTCTCTCTCTCTCTATTCACTCTCCCATATGAGGTAATTTCAAATTGGTCCTAAATATTTTATTTATTTTAGATGAGTCTTACATATTTGTATAATTTCTCAAATTGGTCCCAAACTTACTCTTTTATCAATATAAAAATTTAATATAATCTTCAACTTTAAATCAATTCAAACGTTACATGCGGGCACGCCAAGCCCCTAGTATATATATATATCTTATATTATATGGCTCCACCCCTTTCTGGTCGTCCATGTTTAAAACTATAGTCTATGAAATTAAAAATAAGAGAAAATTTACTATTTGGTCTTTCTTTCTTTACTAAGTTATCAATTTAGTCTCTTATTTATTTTACATACATATTTGCGTGCCCTAACGGGCACGCAAAACCCCTAGTATATATATATGTGTGTGTTTCACTGTTTCCCAATATACACTTCCACAAACATGGATTGCAATAAATTCATAATGATCGATTGACTAAGACCACTAAAAAGGAAGTGTGTGGTTAAAGTCAAAATCATTGGACCCATTATAGCTTGGTGAAGATCTCGACCAAGTTTCTATTATTTTTTAAATATTATTTAAACTTAAAAGCACCTCATAACCTTAACTAATTTTGGTACAATTCATCCCAATGAATGGCTGTGAAGAGTGTAGACATTGAGATTTGAGAGTTGTTCCCAAGAATATTGATGGAAGTATGGGCCTCAAATTATGGACCCATCATTAGCCCATCAAAATCAAATCATGTTGGGCCCATGCCTTATTCCTTTTCAACCTTTTCAATTGATTGTGGTACATTGGGCCCCACATGGCCCATCAATTTTACTTGTCCTATTCTTCAACAAATTCAACTAGTGATGTGGAGCTGACTCATATGCTTTTTCAAATTATTATATTTAACTTTTTCTTTATTATTATTGATGTTGCCCACTAAAGTTTTGTGTAAAAATTATGAGAAATTTGGTATCCGAATATTTATTTTATTCTGGAAATACATATGAAAATTTGTTTGGATAATTTAAAATATTAGGACAATATTATATTGTTTGGTTTAACTTTAATATTCATAAAAATGTTTAATAATTTTTTAAATATTCCATTTTAAAACAAAAATTGATCTGTTAATAAAATAATTTGTACAATGATTTTGAATTCTATTAATTGAAAAAATAAGATAAATATTAATTATGAAGAGATAAAAAATGTATGAAGTATAAATGAATTATGTATTTGATAGGATTTTTCTTTAATAAAAAAATAATAAGTTTTAAAATTTATAATTCTTAATGCATGTATACACTATCAAGATAGTATAAATACTTGAGTATCAAAAATCACCCCACATGGAGTTTAAAGATAGAATATTATTTCAAGCACAATGTTATGTTGTTTCAATCAGTTTGAGTTACCACAAGTCCAAAATGAATGATGGAAAACAAATAATAAAAATAAAACAACAAAGATAAAGAAAATGCATGGTAAAAGAACTCTAGATGATCCATTTTCTTACATTTTACAGTGTTGATTAGGGTGCTCTTTAAAGAAAATGAAATGTTAGTTGAACATTGACTTTATTTATAGGGAAATTTCACAAAATTAATAGATTTAATAGAGATATCAATATATATTGGCATTAACTTTTCATTATATATGTTTTCTACATGTATGATCTAAATGGAATTCAAGTTGGGATTTTATGCATCTAAGGTATTGATTGGAATGTGTAATTACTATTCATTGATATAAATATATATATATATATATATATTGATGTACATTATATGCACTCATTACATGTATTTGATACACAAATATAATTTTTGAATTGTTTAGGACATTATCTATCTATCCACTAAAGAGATCATTTTTAACACTAAAAATTTGTCAAGAAATCAACACTTTTGGTGGCAACTAAATGATCATTCTCTTCTCTGTGCTCAGTACTAACAAAGATGAAGATATAAAATATATTTCTAGAATTTTATTAACAAATGAAGTATCTCAAATATTTATTGAAGAATCTCTTGAATACTTTTTTATGGTATCTTAAAGATATGTATGTATGCTTTTCCCATAGATGGATTTTTTATTTTTGTTATGAGTCTTAACTATTACCTATTCTTCATTATATTATGGGGTGGTGATAAATGCGTAGAAAAAAGAATATATTAATAAAGATATTTTATTTTCCAAAATCGAAAGAGCGATTAGGTTGAAAAAATAAAGGATTTCTAACTATTTTATTAGGCTAGAACACATGTATATACGTATACCTATTAATTTATTGTTACTCAACACTTGATTGGACTTCTAACAAATTTTTTCATTGAATATAAAAATAACTAAGTTTTCAATTTGATTAGTGGAACTTTCTACTTTGATGTGCTTTAGTTCAATCATATATACAAAGAGTCCTAATCAACTCAACCATTACCTCTACAATGGTTTATGACCTTGCTCTTGTAAAACTTTCAAATTCTGCCATTTCCAAGCCTAATTCAATTATTAGGCGTTTTTGGAATGCTGAACAAGAAAATGAGCCAAGAAAACTCAATCTCATTGCTTGGAGGCATCATTGTGTACCAAAACGAAAGGGTGGACTTGGGTTTAAAGATATCCAGAACTTCAATTTAGCTCTATTAGCAAAACATTACTGGAGACTTCTGGATAATTCATCTTTTCTGCATCATGTGTTTGAACCGTATTACAACATTAACCCTTCCAATCTCTCTCAAAATCCAACAAGATCTTTTGAATGGAATTCAATTATCAAAGCTGGAATTGCTACTAGACCTGCTCATGGGCTGGGCTTGGGCTACCCAAGCTCAAGCCCATGAGCTTTTTATGTATATGGGCTTGGACTAGGTTCAAGCCCAAACAAAATTGTACCCATTATAATGGGCCAAATATTAGCACTTCCACCAGATTGTGCCAAGGAACTATGATGAAGCTCATACTCATCATAGATACTATTTAGAGTGTCAACAACAGGTGTCAATCGACTTGTATTACCATAAGTCTTTTCATGAGCAAACTCCAAATATCTTAACTTGAGTCTAGGATCTAATACGGCTGCACAACTTAAGACTAGACTATAATCAATCCAATACTTGTCAAATTTCTCTTTCATCTTTCCAACCATCCCAGATATGAAACTACTTGGAGCTCTTATTTCACGCAACAAATGTTTATGTATCTTCCAAACCCCTCTAAAATAAACATTAGATGTGGGATATTTGCTAGCAGAAAAAGCACATGTGACATCATAGAAAACTTCCAAAAATTGATGAAATTTCTGAACTTTCTCCCACTCATCTTCAGAAAGGACATAGTTTTTTTAGCTGTTATCACGACAACCCCATTATTGTAGAGCTGATTTAAAATAAATTGCATGATCAAGCATCAAAAAGGTCGAATTCCATCTAACAGAAACATCTATTCTCAGCCTTTTATTTTCATTCAAGTGATAAGTCTTCACTGCAATATCATAGAATTTCTTCTTTCTTGAGACCGACTTCTTCAAATATTTGATGCCATTACGAACTTTAGAAATAACATCATCAGCGAGTTTCACACCA
>QANZ01019714.1:21036-35316 GCA_003254925.1 Chamaecrista fasciculata
CTCCAAGGACTGATCAATTTCTTTCCAATACTGAAAGTGGACTCAAAAGCTACAGTAGAGATAGGTATAGCTAGTATATCTCGAGCCATAGATGCCAAAATAGGAAAGTGGTCTGAACTTTCTTCCAATGCTCAAGAATATCAATATCAGCTCGAATGTCCAGAGATGCTTCATTCAAATATAGTGCTAATTGTGTTTTTTCAGATTGACTAGATCTATGACTCAAATAAATGTCATATTCCTCATCAGAGTCTTGTTGTCTTCCACTTGAATCAATATTAGCACTTCCACTAGATTGTGCCAAGGAACTATGATGAAGCTCATACTCATCATAGATACTATTTAGAGTGTCAACAACAGGTGCCAATCGACTTGTATTGCCATAAGTCTTTTCATGAGCAAACTCCAAATATCTTAACTTGAGTCTAGGATCTAATACGGCTGCACAACTTAAGACTAGACTATAATCAATCCAATACTTGTCAAATTTCTCTTTCATCTTTCCAACCATCCCAGATATGAAACTACTTGGAGCTCTTATTTCACGCAAAAAATGCTTATGTATCTTCCAAACCCCTCTAAAATAAACATTAGATGTGGGATATTTGCTAGCAGAAAAAGCACATGTGACATCATAGAAAACTTCCAAAAATTGATGAAGTTTTTGAACTTTCTCCCACTCATCTTCAGAAAGGACATAGTTTTTATAGCTGTTATCACGACAACCCCAATATTGTAGAGCTGATTTAAAATAAATTTCATGATCAAGCATCAAAAAGGTCGAATTCCATCTAACAGAAACATCTATTCTCAGGCTTTTATTTTCATTCAAGTGATAAGTCTTCACTGCAATATCATAGAATTTCTTCTTTCTTGAGACCGACTTCTTCAAATATTTGATGCCATTACGAACTTTAGAAATAACATCATCAGCGAGTTTCACACCATATTGAACAATCAAATTCAAAATATGACTATAACATCGAACTTGAAACAAATCACCGCCACATAACAAGGATCCATTAATCAAACCGTTTGATGTAATACTGATGTAGCAATAATTTTATTTTTATAATACAAGATATAATTATTTAATTTTTATTTTATATTATATGATTTGTATTTATAAATAGTGAACAAGTTGAATGTGCACCCCAGCTCACGTAGCTTTAACTTTGAGAAAATAGTACTAGATAATGACTGAGAAAGACTGAGAAAGTTTTTCATGTTACTTCAAGAATGTAAGTGTACGTTGATTGAAGTATTACTGTTGCAGGAAGCAGTTTTGAAACATGTTAACTTCGAAATAATGTAGGGGATCCAAAAATATTACACAAATCCTCCCTTTGCTTTTTATTAGCACAATATAGAAATGACAATTTGTGCATAAGCTAGAGTACAAAACTAATTTTATTTCATCATTTCACATAAAATTATGTCATTATTAATAACAGAACATGCTATAAAGTATATGGCCAAAAAAGAGAGGCTTTAAAGAGTTTGAGCTTGCTACCCCCTAATCTCTATGTCTTACTCCAAAAACATTTTTTTAAATAAATTTCAATCACTTTATATGCATATATATATATAGATATATACCTATTTAATGGAATAGTACTTAGTGAATGCCTACAATGGGTGAAGTGACACAATTATAATTATTAATATGATCCAATGGTATTAAATAAGGAAGGCTAAATTGCACAATCACCATTTGAGTTTTTAATCTAGGATACATAACATCCTTGATTTTGAAACTCAATAGGAAAACCCTTTGAGTTTTCAATTTCACTCACTGAGACCTCTTCTGGTAGTGACTCAAGACCTTCTACCATACTTTTTTTTATGTTGTCTCTATTGTTCAGAAGATCCAAACCGTTCATTGAATCTAATGGCTCATCTTGTGCCACATGTCTCATATTATATTTCTACATTTTTCACTGAAGGCAGCCTTTTGAGATTCATTCACCCGTTTAACCTTGTCATCCATTTTCATTCTCAACCTCAACTTATGAGAAGCATATTGATATAGAGGTTGAGATTTGAGAGAGAGATGTGTTAGAAATTTAATAGATAAACATACATTTGTTCATCTAAATTAAGAATATAAATGCGGAACATACCTCAAGCCATTGCCTCAGAATAGAAATCTCAGGAACACTAGAACTAATAATAAGAACTAGAATATGAGTACTTCTAGTCTTTGGTTTCTCATATAATGTGATGGTGTTTGCTTAAGGTGATGAGAAACAAGGTCTACGGACTCATATTTATAGCAACCTTGAGGGCACCACTCCATCAATGGTGACACAAGTTACAAGTGGAGAATTGAATACACATAAAGTAGGTTAATGAATTTTAAAGGGCTCTAAATGTAAGAAAGCAAAACTGAAATTGGACCATAAAAAACCATCAAATAGAATATCAATTAGTATTAATTGAATTAATAACAAAAAAACTGACATTCTCCCACTTGGTCCATATTTCACTACAACCCCAAAAATTTATCATTGTATATTCCAAAAGAGAAAAGCTCATGCATGAATCACGGCGGTATAAACTCTTATAAGCGAGTGTAACCTTCCTTGTATTACAATACAAGACACTTCCTCATTCTTCCAAACCACTTAATGAATAAACCATATGTTTACTTGAGTCCTCTTAATGTTATTTATTCTCTTCATAAAATGTGCACACTTAATGAGAAAAAACAACTCAAATCCATATATAAGAACTTTATTACATAATATCATGATCAAATGCTTAAAGCTGAACCAAGTCCCATTCTAACTATATGATCCTTAAACTTCGAAGGCGACATGCCTTTAGTTAAAGCAATCATCAACTCAGTATTTATGTGATCAATAATAACTTTATTATCTTTGACACATTCCCGAATGGCTANTGTATGGTTTGTTTATGCACATTAATTAATGATGAAATGAAGATCAAAGTGTTATTTAATTGTCAGGAAATTATCATTTCATTGTATCGTAAGTGTTTATGGGTAGGCTTACGGCATGAGATAGACCTATGTTTGTGCCGGTCACGTGCTCCCATTGAGGGGGTCGTGACACGATCCAATCGACTCTATATGTATCTCATGCATATAATTTGCATCTTTTTTTCTGTAGATTGAATTTTTTAAGAAAATTGATCGGTGGATTTCTTTGTAAAACCAAAACGTGATTGAAAGCGGTAAACACACATATCATACATCACATGTACATATAAACAGTTTTAAATCCTAGAACTAGCGTGGCTCTGATACCACTGTTGGGAATCCTAGGCGCCTCAAGCAGCGGAAGCAAAAACAAAACAATAAAATTAAAACGCCTAGGTCCTAGAATTCCCGAACGGATCCGCTAGTAGAATTTAAAACTTTTGGTTAGTGTTATACCTCACGAGTTTCAATCTGATGGTTGAACAAGGCGAGTTCCAAGGAGCCCACTCCCAGCGTTCTCCCTCTGCCAGTAATCCACACGAACAGTTTCTTTGAACACCGAGGTGCTAGCCTTCAGTTCTTTTCTCCAAAAGAACTAGGGACCAATCTACAGACCTCTCAACGCAAGAACTCTGCTTGAAACAGCAATTGAGGTGGCGCTTAGAAGAATCCCCCCACAAGACCTCCTTCTTGCCTATTCTTCTCTCACAAACCCAAATTATGGAGCTTGGTCGAATTTCCCTAACTCTTAGAGAAAGTCGACTTTCTCTCTTGGGTGCAAAGGAATTTTTTTTCTCTCTAACTCTTAGGAAGAAAATCAAATTAGGGTTGCAAAATTGCTTGTCAGCCTTTTTTGGAGCAAGTCGACTTGCCCATATATATATAGTCTAAAATTTGGTGATTTAATTATTCCTAAAATCAAGATATTCTGACAATATAATTATTTTAGGACTTGAATTTATAATTAAAATATTACCTTAATATTATAATTTAAATTCAAATTGCAATCTTGGAGAATCAAATGAGAGATCAAATCTCTCATTGGGACCCACCTTCATGCGCCATCTCCCTCTCCCCTTTTCCTTGGAATTTTATAAATCAAAAACTTTCCTTATTTTTGATTTACCAAAGATTCTGAGATGAGATCTTCACCAAATCTTTTGAATTCAAATCTTTTGAAATCTCCATCAAATCTTTTGAATTCAAACTTATTATTTGAATTAATAAAACTATTTTATTTATCCAAATAATTCATAAGAGGCGCCACCCTCATTATTTATTTAGGAATTTTATAATTCAATAATTTCCTAACTCTTAGGAACATTATCTGAATTATTTTCCTAATATTTAATTGTAAATAATTAATCCCATTAATTATATAAACAATTTTAATATTTAAATTTGTCCCACAAATCTAAATATGACATCTGTAGATCAATTAAGACAAGACATAATGTCCCAGACATTTCCTTTGTGTCTTAAATAGTGTCACCTGGGTGACCCACGAATTAACCCTAATTCGTGTCCCTTTCAAATGGTGTTCTGTTCCTGCTCGTGTGTGACCCAGCAGGCCCCACGTGAAGTTGGCAGCAGGTCATCCCCATGACCTACAAGTCGTGAGCGGACTCTAGCAAGCCATCACAACTACCCAAAACACGTGAGTTATCGTTTTTACCAAAACGACTTAACCTCAGTACCTCCGTGTCAGAGATCCGATTGTCCTACGATATCTTGGTCATGGACTAGGCACAGGAAGGTCATCCATTGTAACACCTCTAGAAAATAAAACATACATATATTAACTAGAGGTTACATAACATCCGGATACAACCCTGAATATATACAGAATATACAATAACCCAAACATGGGTTCAAAACAAAATAATAAGGGGCTCCGCCCCATAAACAGCCTCGCAGGGCCCAGTTTAGTCCAAACAAAACATATATACTAAAAGATACAAAAACCTACCAACACTAAAAGAAATCAGGTAGAAGGATGAAAACCCTCAGGCGACGGGTTGCTTCCTTGACCCGATTCTATGCCTGCTCGATCCTGCACAACCGAGACTGAAAAATATGGAATGGGGTGAGAATAAAATTCTCAGTAGAGTTACTAAACCCTCTCTTACCATCAATCCTCAAACAACATTCACATTCTAAACAATCTTGCTAATCCAAAAGCTAAATTACATAACACTAATCACAATAATTAACAAAATAATATAACATATCAATTTAGTTTATTATCACAAATTGACTTGGTCACAAATTCCATTTCAATAAAACTTCATCAAGTCCACTTGCACAATAACAACAATTTTAATAAGAATATCATATATTTATTTATCTCATTATCATCAGATAATTTCATATTCAAGATTCCTCAAATTACACAATTAATATCCACAAACAATGTCATGATCTCAAATCAATTTGGTCGTCTCGACCTAGGCTTTTCCGGAACGTCTCCCGGTGTGCGCACAATCCAACAAGCCTGTCACCTAAGGAATCCACCTTAGGCCAACTATGGAATCCACCATAGCCGTTACCCCAATATTCATCGCGAATAAAAGGGGAGGGATTCCACCCTCAGGTATCATGACATAATCCACAAGTAGGGAATTTCAATTCCATAGCCACATTTAGTCCATTTCATAAGAGTACACCATATATACTATTATAACAATCCATAACACATTTTATCACAAGTATTACACACTCAAATGTCAATGGCTCAAACAATCCCATATCAATTCATTTTATAAAAATCTCCTTTCAAACTAATTAATCTCGAAATTACAAAATTTTCCTTTACAAGGTTACCTTTCACATTCTAACAACAATTCCATCAATTTCACATGATTCCAATTCCTACATTCCAAACATGTTTCAAAACCAATTACAAAAAAAAAAGGTTTATCCCACATTCCAAAAGCATTTTTCATAGGGTTTTTCCCTTTAAAACAGTCCCAAACATCCATATTTCAAGCAAAAACGACAATATGGACCAATATGCAAAACCAGAAAAACAGTCTGGACAAAAACGCAAAACCAGAAAAACAGTCTGGACTAAAACGCAAAACCAGAAAAACAGAAAACAGAGCAGCAGCGTTTTTGGGCAAAAATTCAATCTTCCCAAAGCAAAAATTCATCCAAAACTTAGTTTTAGACATCATGAATCATTTATAACACATAAAACAACAAATTTACATCAATTCCACCACAAATTCAATCCAAAAACCCTAATATTTGCCACTTTTCTTTGTCAAAAACCATTCCACAAAACCTTTCAATTTTCATCTCTAATCATCTCAAACTATCACAAATCACTAGCTAAACATGAATTTCCATCAAATTTCAACATCTTTCCCACGTACCAAGTTCCACCATGAATCCACCATGAACAAAATTGAGAAGAAAGAGAAGTTGCAAGAGGAGGAAGATAAAGCAACTCTACCTTAAGTGACTTTTGCTCTTAAGCTTGATATTTCTCCACCAAATTTGATGCAACCTAGGTTCCTCTTCACTTTCTCTCCTTCTTCTCTCCCAACCGACCTAGCCTTCTTCTTTTCCTCAAAATTTTGCCTTTTGTCGATCCTCATCTAATCCCTAATATATATAAACCAAATTTTAATTACTTTAGGTAAATTTGCATTTCTTCCCCTTAAACTTTCTAATTCCTCACCAAAGAATCCCTTAATTAAACTCCAACTTTTTCTTAAATTCATAATTAAGTCCTTCCATAATTCCCTTTTGGTCCCTTGAGCCTTTCACTCAAATTAAATTAATTTCATTCACAACCAAAATAGTTTATCCAACTTGCACTTTGGTCCTTTCCACTAATAAAATTACACTTCCTCAACTTATTTCCATCAAAATTCTTTACCATTCCTTTACAATTTCTTACCAAAAATAATTGCTCTTCCTTTTCCAAATCTTAGAATTATAATTCACCTCAAATAAATTTAAATTTTCCTCGGCTGTTACATCCATAATCCAAACCACAACTTTCTCGATTCCCTGAGTAAGTCCCAATTCTTGAGTGGCCACTCTTTTTCCTGGATAGACTCATCGAGGGCGCCAGTTAGATATCTCTCATCTAATGAGGGACAAAATCCCATTTTGGCCAATCCACATTCCTCAGCACGACAATCAACCAAACCCGTACTTAGCCCTTATGGCTACCCTGTCACGGGCAGCGTTAGACTAAGCCAAAGTCTGACAACTGCAACGCCGGAATAATGATGACCTCAGGTCTAAGGCATCGCTACAAGCGTACAAGGAGAGGCAAGCTGATGACTAAACCCATACAGGACTCTCCGGGTCAGTCCAGCAACTCGTAACCACCTTACGTAATTGCACCATGACTCTCGTCCCAGCATCTAGTGCATGCATCTCATGCATCGAGGTCATGCTGGTCTTAGTTCATTTTTGTTCCCACAAAAACAATCGACCAGGGACAAAATTTAGATTAATTATCTCATAATTAATCATGGACGTTATCATAGTAAACATGCTAATAACATGATAACACATTAATTTATCTTCCATAAATTAATAATATGTTTACAACATTTTTACATAAAACGATTGGCCCTAGGGGACAATCTCCAACAGCTTTAACTTTGAGAAAATAGTACTAGATAATGACTAAGAAAGTTTTTCATGTTACTTCAAGAATGTAAGTGTACGTTGATTAAAGTATTACTGTTGCAGGAAGCAGTTTTGAAACATATTAACTTCGAAATAATGTAGGGGATCCAAAAATATTACACAAATCCTCCCTTTGCTTTTTATTAGCACAATATAGAAATGACAATTTGTGCATAAGCTAGAGTACAAAACTAATTTTATTTCATCATTTCACATAAAATTATGTCATTATTAATAACAGAACATGCTATAAAGTATATGGCCAAAAAAGAGAGGCTTTAAAGAGTTTGAGCTTGCTACCCCCTAATCTCTATGTCTTACTCCAAAAACATTTTTTTAAATAAATTTCAATCACTTTATATGCATATATATATACCTATTTAATGGAATAGTACTTAGTGAATGCCTACAATGGGTGAAGTGACACAATTATAATTATTAATATGATCCAATGGTATTAAATAAGGAAGGCTAAATTGCACAATCACCCTTTGAGTTTTGAATCTAGGATACATAACATCCTTGATTTTGAAACGCAATAGGAAAACCCTTTGAGTTTTCAATTTCACTCACTGAGACCTCTTCTAGTAGTGACTCAAGATCTTCTACCATACTTTTTTTTATGTTGTCTCTATTGTTCAGAAGATCCAAACCGTTCATTGAATCTAATGGCTCATCTTGTGCCACATGTCTCATATTATATTTCTACATTTTTCACTGAAGGCAGCCTTTTGAGATTCATTCACCCGTTTAACCTTGTCATCCATTTTCATTCTCAACCTCAACTTATGAGAAGCATATTGATAGAGGTTGAGATTTGAGAGAGAGATGTGTTAGAAATTTAATAGATACACATACATTTGTTCATCTAAATTAAGAATATAAATGCGGAACATACCTCAAGCCATTGCCTCAGAATAGAAATCTCAGGAACACTAGAACTAATAATAAGAACTAGAATATGAGTACTTCTAGTCTTTGGTTTCTCATATAATGTGATGGTGTTTGCTTAAGGTGATGAGAAACAAGGTCTACGGACTCATATTTATAGCAACCTTGAGGGCACCACTCCATCAATGGTGACACAAGTTACAAATGGAGAATTGAATACACATAATGTAGGTTAATGAATTTTAAAGGGCTCTAAATGTAAGAAAGCAAAACTGAAATTGGACCATAAAAAACCATCAAATAGAATATCAATTAGTATTAATTGAATTAATAACAAAAAAACTGACATTCTCCCACTTGGTCCATATTTCACTACAACCCCAAAAATTTATTATTGTATATTCCAAAAGAGAAAAGCTCATGCATGAATCACGGCGGTATAAACTCTTATAAGCGAGTGTAACCTTCCGTGTATTACAATACAAGACACTTCCTCATTCTTCCAAACCACTTAATGAATAAACCATATGTTTACTTGAGTTCTCTTAATGTTATTTATTCTCTTCATAAAATGTGCACACTTAATGAGAAAAAACAACTCAAATCCATATATAAGAACTTTATTACATAATATCATGATCAAATGCTTAAAGCTGAACCAAGTCCCATTCTAACTATATGATCCTTAAACTTCGAAGGCGACATGCCTTTAGTTAAAGCAATCATCAACTCAGTATTTATGTGATCAATAATAACTTTATTATATTTGACACATTCCCGAATGGCTAAGTACTTAATGTCGATGTGTTTACTTCGACTCCCACTTTTATTATTCTTAGCCAGAAAAACTGCAGCTGAATTATCACAAAATATCCTTAAGGGTCTTGAAATAGAATCAACAATTCTAAGTTCAGAAATAAAGCTCTTAAGCCATACACCATGTGATGTTGCCTCAAAACAAGATACAAACTCAACTTCCATAGTTGAAGTAGCAACTAAAGTTTGCTTATTGCTTCTCCAAGACACGGGGCCGCCAGCTAGCATAAAAATATACCCAGAAGTTGACTTTCGAGAGTCAATAAAGCCAGCAAAATCTGAGTCAGAGTAGCCAACTACTTCAAGATTCTCAATTCTCTTGTACATTAACATGTAATCTTTTGTACCTTTGAGATACCTCAAAACCTTCTTTTTAGCCCTCCATTGATCCATCCCAGGATTATTCTGATATCTGCCCAACATTCCAACTGTGAAAGCTATGTCAGGCCTTGTACAAACCTGAGCATACATAATGCTTCCAACAACAGATGCATATGGAATATTGTGCATTTGTTCCTTTTCCAAAACGTTCTTCGGGCATTGACTCAAATTGAATCTATCACCCTTCACAATAGGTGCTATACTTGGTGAACAAACTTTCATCCGAAATCTTTCTAAGACTTTATTAATATAGGTTTCTTGTGATAGACCCAAAATACATCGAGTTCTATCTCTATGGATCTTAATGCCAATGACATAAGATGCCTCACTCATATCCTTCATATCAAAACTCTTAGAAAGAAATTGTTTCACCTCATATAGAAACCCTTTATCATTAGTTGCAAGTAAAATGCCATCTACATATAGGACAAGAAAACAATATTTACTCTCACTGACCTTCTGGTAAATACATTGATCCATGACACTCTCTACAAAACCAAATGAAGAGATAACCTCATGGAATTTAAGATACCACTGTCGGGAGGCTTGTTTCAGCCCATAAATAGATTTCTTAAGCTTGCAAACTAAATTCTCACCAGCACTAGAGTAGAATCCTTCAGGTTGTTTCATATAAACCTCTTCCTCCAAATCCCCATGAAGGAAAACAGTTTTCACATCCATTTGATGTAATTCCAAGTCAAAATGGGCAACCAATGCTAATATCACACGAAGAGAATCTTTCTTAAATATAGGAGAAAGGTCTCCTTGTAGTCAATTCCCTCTTTTTGAGTAAATCCATTGGCCACGAGTCTTGCCTTATATCTTTCGATGTTGCCCAATGAGTCCTTTTTTGTTTTAAAGACCCATTTACAACAAATGGCTTTTGAGCCATTAGACAACTCGACAAGATCCCAAACTCCATTAGGCGCCATAGAATTCATCTCATCTTTCATAGCATTATGCCACAACTTTGACTCTCTACAATTCATGGCTTGTGAAAACGTCTCAGGTTCATTTTTAGCTCCCATATTATTGCAATCAGATTCTTGCAAGAACACTTCATAATCACTAGGAATAGCTGACCTCCTAATTCTAGTTGACCTCCTTAATGTTGAGTCATCATTCTCTTGGGGAGTATGATTCTCAACTAGTTGCATAAGAGGTTCTGGTAATTTTTCTACAATTGGATCAACTCGAGTTTGGTCAACAGTTTGCGGTTCCTCAATGATTAGTTCATCATTACCCATTTGGACTTGAGGGGCATGAACAACTAATCAATCACTTGATGTAGGAGTGTGTGACTCTATAGGATCATTCTCAAAATTAAAATTTAGAGTTTGATCACTCCCACTAATCAAGTCATTCTCAAGAAATCTGGCATTTCTTGATTCCACAAACCTAGTGGTATGCGAAGGACAATAAAATCTAGGGTAAATTACAGAGAAGGGTCCTATGGTTTGGCCCATTTTCAGTTAGGGTCCATGTGGTTTAAAAAGTTTCAAATTGGGGCCTGTGGTTTGCTCTGTTAACAAAAAAGGTCCCGAGGTCCAAAATTTGACAGAAATTTTGGCTAAAATACTATTTTAAGACCCTAACTATTAATTTTTATGTGTTTGACTCCTTATTTCTTACAATTTCATCCCAAGGACTTGAAAGTTATTAAAAAAATTACAGAAAGATTATTAAAGTTCTGTAAAATCAAAATCTTCCATTTTTTATAAATTCCTTTCAATCAAGTCCTTGTTTAATTATAGATTAGACCCTAACTATTAATCTTTCCGTCCAGGTTTTTAAAAACTTCTTATAACTATTAATCTTTCAACCCAGGTTTTTAAAAACTTCTTATTATTCTGATTTCTGAGCTTTTTGATTGATCTCATTTTAAGAAAGCTCAAGCCTTTTGTGAGGAGAAAAGTCAAAGTGGTGATTGATCCCAGTTTTAGGAAATCAAACCATGTGTGGTGTGTACAGTGCTAGTACCTAAGAAACATTGGAATTTATTAATCCCACCATCGCCAAGCACAAATCCCAGTTTTTCAGAAACACTTCCTCCTGCTAATCTACGGCACACAACCGTCACCGGCAGGGGCCAAAATCGATGTCAAATTCGTCTTCTGCAACCTCGCGAAAGAGGACCAGAAGACTCTCGCTGCCCTAGAAATCATGCGATACGACGACATCATAATCCTAAATTGCGCGGAAAACATGAACAAAGGAAAAACCCTAACCTATTTCTCGAGCCTCCCGGATCTATTCAACGACGCCGATAAACCCTATCCTCCGTACCACTACGTAATGAAAGCCGACGACGACACCTATCTCCGACTCCCAAATCTAGTCGAATCCCTAAAACCCTTACCGCGAGAAGATCTGTATTACGGATACGTTATTCCTTGCCGGAGTATGGATCCATTCAAGCATTACATGTCAGGGATGGGGTATCTGGTGTCGTTGGACATTGCGGAGTGGATTCGCCGGTCGGAGATTCCCCGGAAGCAGTTTGACAGACCGGAGGACAAGGATTCGGGCGAGTGGATGAGAGAGGGACCAAGAGGGAACAACAGGTTCAATGCGAAGTGGTCGATGTATAACTTGGTTGAAAGAAACACTTTGACTCGAATGCATAATTAATCAAGGACTTAGTTGAAAGAAATTTTATACAAAATGGAAGATTTTGATTTTACAGAACTTTAATAATTTTTCTGTAATTTTTTTAATAACTTTCAAGTCTTTGGGATGAAATTGTAAGAAATAATGAGTCAAACGCATAAAAAATAATAGTTAGGGTCTTAAAATAGTATTTTAGCCAAAATTTTCGTCAAATTTTGGAGCTCGGGACCTTTTTTGTTAACGGAGAAAACCACAGGCCCCAATTTGAAACTTTTTAAACCACATGGACCCTAACTGAAAATGGGCCAAACCACAAGGCCCTTCTCTGTAATTTACCCTAAAATCTATATCCCTTAGACCTTTGGGCATACCCAACGAAGTAGCCACTAATGGTCCTTAGGTCCAACTTCTTCTTTGTGGATTATAAATTCTCACTTCAGACGGACAACCCCAAATACTCATATGTCTTAAACTCGGTTTCCAACCTTTCATTAACTCAAATGGTGTTTTTTCAACAACCTTTAATTTGTTGGAACTCGGTTAAGAATATTCACAGCCGTCTTAAGTGCCTCAGTCCACAAGAACTTAGGAAGTTTGGAGCTACTAAGCATGCTCCGCACCATTTCTAATAATGTCCTGTTTCTTCTCACAGCAACACCATTCTGGTCTGGAGAACCAGGCATAGTGTATTGGGCAACAATCCCATTTTCTTGAAGAAACTTTGCAAATGGACCAGGTGCTTGTCCTTCTTCAGTGTATTTACCATAGTACTCACCACCTCTATCTAATCTCACTATCTTTATTTGTTTGTCACATTGTTTCTCTACCTCCGCTTTAAAACCCTTAAAAGCATCTAGTGCCTCATTCTTATTATCAAGCAGATAGAGATACATGTATCGTGAGTAATCGTCAATAAAGGTGATAAAGTATTTTTGACCACTTAAGTCCATACCAGGACTACATATATCAGTATGTATGATTTCTAATAAAGTAGTGTAACATCCTTATCAAATACAGGATGAAGCTCATATTAAATGAGAACTAACATTAAATGGCCCAAAATTAAAATTAAAATACACGAGGCTCAGCCTCTACAAAAGCCACGCAGGGCCCAGCTTAGAATACAAGTAAAATAAAATCTATCTAACTCTGATACACGAGCACAGCTCCCAGCACGAACAGAACGATCAACAAACCTGCACTCACAAACTGAGATGTTGTAGGGTGAGAATCTGGGGAGATTCTCAGTAGGGTTGTGACTCTCTACTTGAACCACAGTCCCCCACTCAACAACATACTTCAAACACAAGTTCACAGCATGCAGTTCTAACATACAGACAACAATAACATTAACAATTAGCATAACAAACTTAGTTCTAGACATATAGCGCAATTAAGCATGTTCCATCATTATCAAACATATCATCGGAATATTTAATATACAAATAAGCTGGCGATGACCGTCGGGTCAATCGATACCTCATAATAGGTAATCCAGCACATATAATTGATCATACAGGTTTATCATACATTCCTCATTAATCAGCCACATATCAACTCTATCACCATTCATATAATTAATTACTCAAACATTAACTTGAAACAAGCAACAAGGCTGGCGGGGATTAACTTGTCTACCCACTACATCCGTATAGGGTTTCATGCCTCTAAACAGGAATACCCACTCAACAACATCACATCATCATAATCAATAATACCATAAAGCTGGCGGTGACATCGCGTCAACCTATACCCCGATCTAGGTAAACCAGCACAAGTGTCATGATCATAGAATCAGTGGTCATATAGACCAAGGCCTCCCAGAGCGTCCTCCGGCGTGCACAATCCAACGGCCTGTCACCTAAGGAATCCACCTTAGGCCATCCAATGGAATCCACCAAAGGACATTACCCAAATACTCATCGCGAATAATGGGGAGGATCTCATTCCTCAATGCATCATGACACGGTATACACACAATCTCA